>CAJYYI030000499.1:0-185951 GCA_913789915.3 Sphecodes monilicornis
TTGTTTCTTTATCTTTATAAAATAACGCAACTGCGCACATTGTTTCCACACCATCCCTCAACAATATTACTACTTGTGAGTAATAAACATTCCCATCGTTTGTAGGTTCATACAAATACACATTTCATGAATTACCTCCGTCGTCGTATAACCACCATACATCGATTGTTCCATTCTTATGTTTCTTTTGGAAAATTGTCAGGTGTTCAGGTACAGCTGCCATTGCGTGCCGTTTTTCTCTAGATTTTTGCAAGATAGAAAATATGTATTATAATATCATTTCAATCAAGTTTTTGTTGTATTATAAAAATATAGTGAAATATAGTAGAGATGTAGTCATTACTATGTTTTCCATTCGATATTCTTTGAAAAATCAAATTTCTTAAGAACATGTACATAGTAAGAAATGCTTCAAGTTCGTACAGGAAAAATGATGTAATGAACAATATGACTAATTTCGTGAAGATCATTGTCCCTGTGTAGTATATACACACCGTATCTATGACTATAGTGAACTTCGTGATATAATTACATAATTTCGTAAAATTATCAAAGAATAACTAAATTCTTTGGTAAATACGTATGCACCTACAGTCAATCACAAAAATCTACATACATTTGTTACATCTTAAAAATGAAAATGAAAATGAAAAACATATTTCTCAATAATTCACAATGCTTTTAGCATTTGTCTACACAAAATCATGATTAAATTCAACCCATAATAAAATAAAGTTAATAATGCAACCAGGAGGACCGTATTCAAATTCACAGAACTTATTATAATTTATTATAATTTTCGAAATAAAAAATTTTGTTTAATTTAACAGTTTCTTGCTTTCGATCTATATCTTCTCGTAGATAAATATTGTAATTTTTCAGAAACTGTCTAATTTTAAGTAATAAGTGACTCAACGTTGTATTTTGTTCGTAATAGTTGCCATAGTATCGTTCGAAGACGAAATCATTTAAAATAGCAGATTTCATAAAGAAAGGCAGTGCGATAGAACTATAAAACAATGACTAAGCTTTGCAAAATACATAAGTAAATTTTACTTGTTCCGATAAATACCCAAAAAGCCTTTTTCTGTCTTTAATAATTGTACAATTAGTAATTCTAGTGTTAAAATCTGATTCTATATTAAAAGAATTCATTTTATAATGAAGCGCTAGTTGGATTGTAAGTATTCTCTTTTTTTTATTATTTGTATCGCCTTTTTCTTAAGCGGCTTCTTTTTACAATTCGTTGGACGTTTCTTACAATTTCATAAACTCTAGCTTCTTTCTAATTGTTTTTTACATTTCTTAAATAATTATGAATGTCACAGCAATTTCTCGTTACATACGTGACGTATCTTCCATTACAAAATTTGTTTATTTTAAGTAAACGATGTAATATTTTCTTTTGCAATTCAGATCATTTGAATTACTGTCTTTTATTTCCTTTTACTAAGAATAATTCTTGCACCGTAATTATTTGTAAGTTAAGCAATTTTAACTAATCTTTGCTTCACCCGACGTTATAACAGATATAAGAAACAGAATATTAAACACACTTTGGTCATTTTACGAAATTATTTAACTACAATACAATATAATTTTATATTTGCAATTCAATTGCGTAGACATATAAATAACTGATGATTAGTTCTTACATTAACTTATCGATCGCATGTTTCCTCTTATGTTTAAGATGTTCCCGTGCGCTTCCATGAGTCGGCGAATCTCTAATTATTTGTGGCCCATCTATCGGCACGAACTGTGTTCCTGAAAAGTTATTTGCATTTTAAACAGATCTAAAGAAACACTCCGAAGTGTATCACTTGCGCTTATCGATCTATTACGCAAATGTATTCGTTGCAATGGAGAATATTTTGATCATTATTATAGATTTTTATTCAATGTTCGATTCTTTCTTCAAAAGTTACCCTTTACAACAAAGAAACTCAAGATGACTTTTCTATCTCGATAAAGAAGCAAAATAAAACAAATAATTATTACATTTTCCGCTACTCTTGAAACCATGCAACATTCGTTTCAACCATTTTTTCATATACTAAATAGTTTACAAGTAATTTAGATGACACACTTAGCTGAATCACCCTGTATATGACGTGCGCTTTGTCGAATATTTCTGAGTGAGGGCACACCTATATGTAAGTTTACGTTATGTATATATGTATATAGAAGTACATAAATATAATTACCCATTGTGGGCACACTTTGGACTCTTGGGATTTCACTAGACATAGATAAGTTGCTGTCCACGTGCATCAAAGTACTTCCTGTCAAGTCATAGCTACTTTGTGCCAAAGCTCCATGTTCTTCATCACCATTTGCAGTGGCTACTTCGGAACAATCCAAGCCTTCGGCTATTCGAAGCATAGCCACGGCTAATTTTTGGTCGAATGCGTTACTGCAAACATACGTAATCTCACTTTTTTTATTATGTTCTATACAGATATGCAGTACTGTACAAAAGTTTCTGGCCCCTTACAGTACCCTAGACATTTATATCTTTGCCGATTAAAGAACATACATTTGGTGGTACAGGATTTAGTGGTAGAGGGGAAAGTATTTCGAGGGGAATACACATCCGTCTGTTAACGTTGATTGGGAACTGAAAAGAAGTTTCCTGCGAAGGCACAGGTGCAAGGAAAGTTTCTCGCTTGGCACACTTGTCCTTATTATCGATGCTTCCGTAGTTCGATCGGTGTCGCCAAACCGGGGAAATTGAGAAGAATACAGATATCCTCTGTCCCCTCCCCTCCCCTCTCTCTCTCTCTCTCTCTCTCTCTCTCTCTCTCTCTGTTATTATCGGATTAGTCGCGTGACATGGATCAATGTGCACTAAAGAGATGAAACGTGTCAAGTAATCGGGCCGTGACAGGAAACTTCTTTTCAGCTCCCAATCAGCGTTAACAGACGGGTATCTATTCCCAGAAATGGTGAAATGGCGTCGTAGAAGGAGTAAGGTAGAGTGGGAGACGAGTCTCGATCTGACGACACTTGTCCCAATCAGCGTTGCCATATGCGGGCCCATTATCCTTTCGCCTCTCGTCTAGTTGCGCTGCTAATCCGGCCTTCGCTTCCCCCACTCTTCCCACGAACGCTCATGCATACCGCGTGGAGCATGCTAACGAGTGCCCCAACTTTACCCAAACCAAGCCGTCCGTGGCGTCGCGTAGTGCAAAAGAAACAAAAGAGCACCCGTTACTTTTCCTACCCGATCCCACAGGCGGAAGAGTGGGGGAAGCGAAGGCCGGCTTAGCAGCGCAACAAGGCGGGGTACAGAAGGGTAAGGAGCCTGGCGGGACGCGCATATGGCAATGCTGCTCCCAACGTTTAGGCTTTGACAGTACACGCTACGTACATGTGTGGCCGCTTAGTCAATACTTCGCTAGAGCTGAAAATACGTGTGACTCGAGAAAAGCTCGTCTCGTTTTCCTTTCAAGTGGCTTCTTTTCAGCTCTCAATAATACCACAATTGCTATGATACCCAAATCAGAGTACCGCAATCAGAATAATTACCAGCATGTTTATGATAATATATGTACACTGTATTTGCGAGTGGAAAGGAATACGATATTACTGTTTACAACAGTTGATATATTTTTTACATACAATGTTATCATATCAATATCAATCTCTTTTGCGGCCGCCACTACGTTACGATTTGGAGGTAAAAGGAAAACCAAAAAAAAATTCCGGCATTTATTTCGGTTTCGGTAGTATATCGGATTGGTATTTAATATTTATACATTTTTTTATACTAAATGTCTTATAATTCTTTCACTATATTTTCAAGTATGCATCACTGACATAGATTTATTCAAATATAAAACAAACTTTACGTGGTGGCTTAAGACTTTTGAACAGTACTGTATGTATTTTTAAAAATATAGCTTGTTAGTAAATAATTTCTTATTTTTTAATGTGCATTCTCAATGGAGTTCAGTTTGGTATTTGTTACAGACAGGAGAACTTTTTAATGAAAACTTTGTAATCTGAAATAGAAATGATATTATGGACAAATTGGTTGACAAAGGGTTTTTAGTCAACAAGGTATATTTAAAAACGAAAAACAAAAATTGTAATCGGAATACTTATACGACGATAATTGGTAAATATAGACAAAAGGGGACCCAGCTCCGATCGCGTTGTCCTTGGCATATGTTGTCAAGGTCAACATTCTGAACAACTTTTTTCTACACATATATCTGTCGCTCGGTCTTAGTTTCTGAGATATTTGCAAAAAATCTTTTAATAAATCGAGATTACGAGTACAGTTCATTATGCAAGTTTTAATGGAGGATACTCAAAAATAAAATATTGAAAATCTATGACCTCACGGGGCGGGGTGTCATGGATGTTGACACCCTCGCCCCGGACGTGCAGGAAGAGAGCTTAGGCACCGCTGTCCAAGCTCAAGAACGAAGTGGGGGAAGGTATGGTCGTGGGAGGGTGTTAATGGAAGAGGATGGAAGGGGTCGATCCTCAGGGTTTTTAGGAGAAGCTCCCCTAAGAAGGATCGGCTTATCGGAGCACGGATACTCCATTCCTCGCTGTCTGAGGTGAGAGCCGGAGGAAAGGAGCATCCGTGGGACCAACGTCGTCGGATCCCTGTAGAGTTTTGGCCGGAGGGGAGATTCTCTCGGTAGAGCGTGGGTTTAGTTGGTATGCCCGGCCTTCAGCCGGGGGAGCCCAACGTATCCCTCCGGGGATACCCCGCAGTGGAAGGAGTAGGCGAAGGGGCATAGATCGCAATGCTCCATTGGACTTAGATCGCGAACTTACTGTACTTGTAATCTCAATTTAACGAAAGTTTTTTACAATTATCTCCAGAACTAAATCCAGAGCGACGGGTACATGTATAGGAAACAGTTATTCGGAATGTAGATCTTGACAACGTATGCGAAGTTGAAGGTCATCGGAGCTGGGTCCTTTTCTATCTATATTTAACCAATAATTCTTTTTAATATACGTATTATATTATATAAATTTTCCGGATTTTTTCAGAATTCGATACTATATCGAAGAATACAATGTGTAAGATGTGATTATTTCCACTGTCTCATTTTCAACGAGAATGTAAAAAATAATTTTTTGTTTTTGTTTTTAGTAAAAATGTCCAACATTGTAAATTATTATTCCAAAAAATTCAAAATTCAAATAATAATTATTGCGGTATTAGCTAACGATTAATGAAAAAACAACTTATTAATGAAAGTAATAATGATTACACGTTTTTGTATAACGGACAGTTGCCGGTTGCAAACCAGTGATCTAAATGTAAATTGTATCTGTTAGGTTTTTTGTATTATACAAGGTGTTCCACGCAATTGGAACAGACTTAACTTCCTAAAAGGTTGGACACAGCAGAAACTATTAGAGATGAAAGTTAAATGGTTTCTGACGGTGCATAATATGCATAATAATAACTTTATGCACTTTTGTGCATCGCTGCATCAGAAAAATACAACAATTCCTCTTGTAAAATAGAAACGTATGTTTTCCACTGCAGGAATTCGTGCAGTTTTCTGTGCTGTCCATAAAAGTATTAGCATACTTATGCCCTAAACTTATTTATTAAAATTAAAAATTTTGTATTTTATATTTAACGAAATGGAGAATATCCTTTTTAGGGCAAATAAATTTTTCCAATTACATCATGTTGGAATCTATTTTACTACTTTTTGGAGTGCAAATAATTTAAATTAACAATGAAGCAAAATCAATTGTAATTTTAATAAGGTATGATTCTTAACGAAATAAATGCATTTAGGTTTCATTTACGTTATTATAGTTTAATCTATAAAATTATCAATTTGCCAAAATCTTTTCTATTTACATGATAATATAAGAATTTATATGATCGGCCTAGTTGCATTTATAGTTTACCGACGGTAGTCAACAGTTGGGAGTTAGTTGCGATATAGTAGTGTTTTTGCCTACAAATTCCCAACATGTGGCCTACGACGAAAAAATTATGACAATTTGTGAACGAATATTCAACGTTCAATTAACGAGAAATCTACTATTGCGTTGATGGGACAGTATTTTCGTTTTTCTAAGGGAAAATGGAAGACGATTATTCACTATTTATTTATTTATTCGGTGATTTAGTGACCATTTTGTTCTATGATCTATTGCCACCTTTCTGATAACTTGGGGATTTTCTCTGTTCGTAGAATGCCTGTTTTGTTATTAAAGCTTTGAAAGATTATAAAGCACTGTAAGGCAAGACACGACGTCCGAAATGTCAGCTATCAAGATATATGTATAATGATTTTCATAAATGGGAGCAATGCACCCTCTACATGAGAAACGAAATTACTTTCCCAACAACACGATACATTGGCCCAATCAAAGTTAGACAATGTTTATGTATCGTCTTTCAAACGTCAGAAACGTTATTACAATCCAAAACTAGTTATTATATTCCAAATTGATTTTTGTGCTTCCTTGTGTACGAATGTATTCGCAATTTGTTACAGTCGCGCAATGGTTGGTCCACTAAAGTTTTATTGCGCGCAGCCTTGGAATTTATTTATTTATTTAAGTTTTTCTATTTAATAAGGGAAAGGCACGGGTGTTGCCCTTTGATTTAAATTTGTCAACGTAACTGGTAACCGAGATCATTGCATGACAGTACACCCAAAAATTCTCTGTAGGTACGGCGATAAAGCATCTGCTGAATAGTTGGAATATTTGATCGATAACTGTCCACAAGACGGGTTCGGCCAGGTATACTATTACTTGGCTTTTGCCGAACGTAGAACAGGACAGGGAAGCTCGAGAGGCCTCGGTCGCCGAGAAGTTGAACATAATAGGGGTCGAGTATGTCGGTGTGACATCGCTGGTAATCCAAAACTTGCGATGACATTTACTTGTGTAATGGACGATGAAAGTTTCGGAAAATTATTGCAACAGTAATGCAATGACGACACTTTTTCATTTACGTGCAAGTCATTAAATACTGTATTTCAAATGGAAAAATGCCATAACTATATTGGTGAAAATCTCATAAAAAATAAGTAGAAATAAAAAAGTTTTTTTATTGGCATTACACTGTGAAGACACGCGGGCCTTTGAAATGTGCCGACGAGCGCGACTCTCCGCGTCCCTTACTTTCCCATACGATGTCCTTCTTTGCGCCCGAAACTTTCATCGTTCATTACACAAGTAAATATCATCGCAATTATGTCTCATTTGGTATAATTTTCTTTAGAAAAATGCCACGAATATGTTGGTGAAAGTTCCATAAGAAGATAATAAAAAATAAAGAAGTTTTGTCATTGGATTAGTACTGGTCTCACACCGATATACTCGACCGATATTATGTTACACTTCTCGGCGATCGAGACATTCCGAGCTTCACGGCCTCTCACGGGGTATACCCCGCGGACGTGGAGATTGTTTTGGGACAGATGTCGGCCAGATATTTGTTACAGTTATCGATAAAATACTGTAGTATGCAGATGGTCCGGGTTCATGTCCAACGTGGGTATGAGGTTTTTCTTTATTTTTCTTGGTTGTCCTTCCGTATTATAGTAACGCGTGTCCTACGGTGGGTATGATTGTTGGTCGACTTGTAAAAAAGCGTGACAATTCTAAAAGTTAGTCAACCGATACTGCAACAAAGGCCCAACAAAATGCCAACCATAAATGCTATTAGGGCATAAATTAAATAACAATCTCTGTGGTCTTACTGGAGGACATTGAAGTATTCCTGAAGGTCTTTATGGTTGCAAGTTGCCCAATGTGTTTTGTAGCCCATTAAAACCACGTTTGGCGCTAATTTTCCAACGCCCGTTACTTGCATCAAAGCTGAAGCACCTCGTTCGAAACTTAATTCCTCCACCACGTGGTAAAATGATTTTATGCGTTGGCGATGCAACCATGCATAACCATTTCTCAGTCGAACCGAACGTAGTCGATACGATAGATTCGTCTAAAAACATATAATTTGGTACATTAAAATAAATGAATAATATGTAGAATACAGTACATTAAAATTCTAATTAAGCAGAACCTTGGATTTGAAATTATAATTCAGTTAAAAGCTTAGTAATTTTAAATTATAACAAAGTTAACTCATGCTAGCGAGTCGCTAAAATCGTTGCTAGGTAGCGTAACAGTGTTTGATGGCATATTCTGCCGCCTGCGTCTTCCGGCAGACTCTGCTGGTTTCCTGCCATGGCAGATTTGACTGTGTATAAATATTAACGTAGCTACTATCCAATGAATGCATAAGCAATATAAAGTATAAGAGATTTAATTAATATATAATACAAGGAAATATGGTTGAACTATTTAAAAATGATGTTGCTTATTAAATAATTAATAAAACTGATTAAATTCTATTTAATGAACATAAAGTAGTCAATGATACGAAAACACGATTGTATTATGGGAACAACAGACTGCTGATATTATATTTATCGCTAATTGTTCTATGTCTTCAGGGTCCCCCTGAAGACTAGAAAGTACTGAAACGGTCGATTGTATCGGAAACAATGTATTTTGGAAAAAAATGTTTTTGAGACAAAAGTTTTAAGGCATAAATATTGTATGAAATGGTCATAACCGTTTAACTTTGAGTGGACGGGACAAGGATACGCCAAAATCATCATGGTTTGTATATATGGGTTAACCCACTTTTTATTATACAGTCTTAAAGCTGACAGCGCGACATTTCCAGAACGCTACAAGATCAAACGGTTAAAACTTTTGTCTCAAACATTTTTTTCCAAAACACATTATTTTTATATAATGATTTTGGGGGGACTTTGTAAAGTAAATAATAACAACTTCACTTATGGTACACGATTCAGGTGACTATTGCGCATTTGAAAAATTTTCCCTTATTGTCCTTGCAACGTATATTTAAAAATTTAATTATACCTAATAACCATACAATTCCGATGATATTTACTTGTGTAATAAACGATGAAAGTTTTGGACGTAAAGAAGGGCAGCGTATAGGAAAGAAAGAGACGACAAGAGTCGCAGCCACCGGCACAGTTCTAAAAAAACTTTCATCGTTCATTACACAAGTAAATATCATCGGAATTATATCATATTTGGTATCATTTTCATTAGAAAAATGCCACGAATATGTTGGTGAAAGTTCCATGAAAAAAGAATAAAAAATAAAGAAGTTTTGTCATTGGATTTAGTAGTGGTCTCACACCGATATACTCGACCCAGGATCAGATTACGCGGCACGTTTACACTGTTCGGCGACCGAGGCAGCTCGAGTTCCGCAGTGGAAGGAGTAACCAAGGGACATAGATCGAAACGTTCCGTTGGACTTGGATCGCGGAATTACCGTACTGCGCAAAATTTGCTCGAAATAGGTTTGGCTAACTCGGAATTTTCCAATAAGACCTCTTAAGTATTTGGAAATTGCAAAACCATGATAACCCATAGCAGAGCGAGTAGAAACGTACT
Source organism: Sphecodes monilicornis (assembly GCA_913789915.3). NCBI lineage: Eukaryota > Metazoa > Arthropoda > Insecta > Hymenoptera > Halictidae > Sphecodes > Sphecodes monilicornis. The sequence goes on from CAJYYI030000499.1 coordinate 9,457, forward strand.
CGTTGACAAAAAATTTGAACTATCGGCTGATCATCTGGCAATGCCACTTCACTCATTTGAGAACGGGTTTATGTTAAGAGACACATTTGGGTAGCACTCCATGAAAATCATAAACTAATCGGAGAGATTTATTTCGTTTGTAGTGTCTGTCTGGATTCGAAAGATAACCGTTTGTCGGATATCTCTTTCATAAACTATCGCAATGAAGCTAATTGTAAAATTGGTTAAATACAACAATTATTTACCTTTTAAAAACAATGAAATGATTGAATTCACACCCGTTATTTCATAGAAAAACATTTTTAAACTTTAAAACGAGTTATAGGTTTATCATTGTACGATCATTTTTACGAAACTATAACAGTTGAAGCGTTGATAACTTCTGAAAAATCTAAAATATAGTGTTTCAACACTTTTGGAACCATTGTGTATGGCATTTAAAAGAAATGACGCATAGTAAATGTTTTATCTAAGAATGTGACATTCTATATGCACTCGTATTAAATTTTTGGATATGCGTATTCTATGTTTTGTAGACAAGAAAACATTCTTCGTAAAGCCAGGCTACAAATTCTTTATTTCTCAGTTGTAGCAATTTTAAGTTATGTGATACGAGATGCACGTGTGCGTAAGCGGCTATGCTTCTCTACGCGAGACGCTGAGCCGCGTCGATGTCGCTCGATTGGCGATAGCGTTTTGTTTTCGGCAGCGGCGCTGGGCCTGGCGTGACGGAACGGCAGTCGCACAATAAAACCCAGACAGAAAGCATCGAACCTCTTACAATTTTCAGAAGTGGGATAGTAACCTTCGAGATTGTGAACTTCGAGACCATCGGCATTGTGATCCTCGCAATTGTGATTTTTGCCATTGTGAACGATTAGTGCAAACGAAAGATACATTTATTGTGCGTGCTGGTGAAAGACGAAAGAATTATACAGTTGATCGTTGAAAGAATAGTGCAGCAAGAATAGAAGAAAGTGTAAGTGCATAATTGCGGAAAGATTTCACTATGAATGTAAGTGATCCACATACTTTTAAACTCGAAACCCTGAAGCAGATATTGCGAGAAATGAATTTACCAACCAGTGGACGAAAGACAGAATTGATCAACAGATTGATGGAAAGTGACCCGTCAGGAAAGTGGATGGAAGCTGCTGGAAGCCACCCAAACATTGACGAAGATGAAGAGCAAAACGAATGCAGTAACCTGACGAAACGAGAGAGGGAGATCTTAGAACGAGAGAAGGAAATCTTAGAACAGGAAGCAGAAATCGCAAGACGTGAAGCAAAACTATTGGAACGAGAACTGCAAGCAGCGAGAGAAGAAATAGCCAGAATGAGAATGTCAAATTCGAATGGAAATAATGACAATCAAGGTCCGCGGGAGAGAAACCCTGTCCGACAATTAAGCTTGAACCATATCTTCAATTTGTTGAATGATTTCGATGGAACGCATGAAACATTCAGAACCTGGGAGAATCAAGTGCAGTTGTTGAAGGACACATACAAGTTGACTGACGAGGAAACTAAGGTGATGATGAGTGAAAAAATTAAAGGAAAGGCACAACGTTGGTTTCACTCAGACACAGATCACTTAAAGCAGTCAGTTGAAAATCTCCTTGGAATGATGAGAAAGATGTATGACCGTGAAACAGATTGCTTGGTAAGAAGAAAGAAATTTGAAGACAGAGTTTGGAGGTATGATGAAGGCTTTACCGACTATTACCATGAAAAAATAATTCTGGCAAACCGAGTGCCGATAAGTTCGACCGAAATAGTCAGCTATCTCATACGTGGAATTCCAAACGAGAATTTGAGAAATCAAGTTCGTTTGCAAAAATTTGCAACGGACACGGAATTGCTGGAAGCGATGGAGGATATATCACTCCCATCTGCGTTCAAGTCGGAGACAAGGAAGGATGGACGAATGCAGCATGGTACAAGTGGAAGAAACGAAGGGGTATCCAGCTATCGGATGCAGAAGCAGGAGGCCGGAGGACAACAGAACGTGTCGCGCTGTTATAATTGTGGTGAAATAGGCCACATTGCCACGAGTTGCACGAAGCCGAAGCGGGAGAAGGGAGCTTGTTATACATGCGGCAATATGGGGCATCAAGCAAGACAGTGTCCTAACAGAGAAAGGAAGGATAAGAAGCCCAGTGAACAGGTATCCAACGTGGTTGAGGAAATTCAGAAAGACGACGAGTTTCGACGAAAAATTAGGTATGAACTGAATGATAAAGATATTAGCGCGGCGTTTGAATTAGAGACACAAGTAGATTCCGGAAGTCCGATCAGTTTTGTTAAAGAATCATTGATACCTAGTATTGTAATCGAGAATGTACAAAACAATATACAAGCGTTTATGGGAATCAACGAATCTACGTTAGAAATTGTAGGCACAGTTCGAATGAATGTTGTAATCGGTGCAATGAAAAGAAACGAAGTAACACTTTATGTAGTACCTGATAAAACAATGCGCTCTCAAGTAATTTTAGGTCGCGATTTAATGAAAGAACTTGGGTATAAATTAGTAGAACCGGAAGGAATAATTGCGTTGAATAGTGCGATGAGTGAAATAATGAATATTGATATAAGTAATTCTTGTGCAGGAGAGGAAATAATGGACAAACTATCCATTAATTCAATGATACCAGACTGTGTAAAGGTAACATTTAGAAAGATTTTTAAAACGGAATACTTATTAGCCGAACGTCCGCGAGAACCGAAAGTTAAAATAAAATTAACCATAAATTTGCATCCACACTCCCCATTTCATTTCAATCCAAGAAGATTGTCATTTAGCGAAAAAATACAATTGCAAGACATAATTGATAAGTTAATGACAAAAGGCATAATACGGGCTAGTGAATCGGAATATGCATCTCCAATAGTAATAGTTCGAAAGAAAAATGGTGAGGCTCGTTTATGTGTAGACTATAGAGTATTAAATAAATATATAATTCGCGATAACTATCCTTTACCGGTTATTGAAGATCATATTACGGCATTGTATGGAAAGAGATATTATTCGAAATTGGATTTAAAAGATGGTTTTCATCAGATTCAAGTACATGAGGATGCAATTAAATATACAGCATTCACTACACCTGTAGGACAGTATGAATATTTAGGAATGCCATTTGGTTTAAAGACAGCAACTGCAAAATTTTCTCGATTTGTGAATGCAGTACTGGAGGAATTGATTAAAACAGGCCACGTGCTTGCGTACGTAGACGACTTCTTAATAGCAACGGACTCAATAGAAGATCACTTGAAAGTATTGAGTCGTGTATTTGAATTGCTGGTTCAAAACAAACTTGAATTACGGATTGATAAATGTAACTTTTTGGCCACTGAGATAGAATATTTAGGATATCTCATTAAAGGAAATACCGTAAGACCCCTTGATAGTGGAATTGCTGCAGTCAGAGATTATCCGGTAACACAAAATCAGAAAGATGTACAAAGTTTTATTGGACTAACTTCGTATTTTCGTAAATTCATAGAAGGTTTTGCAATAATAGCAGCTCCCCTGTATAAACTGCTAAAGAAGGACAACAAATTTAATTTTGGTGAGGCAGAACTAAACGCATTCATGACCCTTAAAGCAAAATTGATAGAATCACCGGTATTAGCCATTTATAATCCAAATGATGAAACGGAATTACACACTGACGCTAGTACGCTAGGTTTTGGCGCAGTGTTATTACAACGTAAAACTGATAACAAATTTCATCCAGTATTTTATTTCTCTAAACGCACGACGGAAACAGAAAGCAAGTACCATAGCTTCGAATTGGAAACTTTGGCTATCATATATGCCTTAAAAAGATTTAGAATTTATCTGTATGGAATAAAGTTCAAAATAGTAACCGATTGCAATGCGTTAAAATTAACATTAGAAAAAAGACACGTAAATCCTAAGATTGAAAGATGGGCTATGGAACTATTAGCATACGATTATGAAACGGAACATAGACCAGGCGTACGAATGAAGCATGTAGACGCGTTTAGTAGGATACAAAGTGTGCTTGTTGTTGAAGCGAATTCGTTAGAAACTAATCTTGCGCTGAGCCAAGGAAAAGACAGTGCGATAAAAGAATTACAAAGTAAGTTACAGTCATCGGAAGATAAATTGTATGAAATGCGCGGTGGGATTGTGTATCGTAAAGTAAGAGACAAACTACGTTTTTGTGTACCCGCTGAAATGGAAAATCAAATTATGCACAAATACCATGACGAGTTTGGTCACATCGGCGTGGAAAAAACTTGTAATTTGATATCGCAGAACTACTTCATACCGCAATTAAATCAGAAGGTGAAAGAATATATTAGTAATTGTTTAACATGTATCGCATATTCACCGAAAACAGGTAAAGGTGAAGGCACACTTCACAGTATACCAAAGGGAGAACAACCATTCGTACAGTTACACATAGATCATTATGGACCGATAGATAAAAAGCGTTTGTCGAAACAATATGTTCTGCTCGCCGTGGATGGATTCACAAAATTTGTAAAATTATATCCGGTTAAAAACACAACCAGTAAAGAAGCAATTGTTTGTTTAAGCCAATACTTTTGTAATTACAGTAGACCACGCGTAATTATTTCAGACAGAGGAACATGTTTTACTTCCGTAGAATTTAAGGACTTTTTGAAAGACAATAATATAGAACATATTCTAGTAGCAACGGCAACGCCCAAAGCGAACGGGCAGGTGGAACGAATTAATCGAACCCTAGGTCCGATGCTAGGAAAGCTGACGGATAGTGAGAAAGACAAATGTTGGTATAAAGTTATTAGTGACGTTGAATATGCAATAAATAATACTATCAATAAGAGCTCAGGTCAGACACCAAGTAAATTGTTATTCGGCGTGAAACAAAAAGGAAAAATAATCGATGGAATTGCGGAATATTTAGAATCGGATGTAAATATAGAAATGCGTGATCTTGAGATGGATAGAACTAAAGCGGCACAGAATATAGAACGCTCCCAGGAGTATAATAAAAATTATTTTGATAAACACCATAAAGAACCACACAAATATGAGGAAGGTAGTTATGTCATGATTAGAAATTTTGAGAATAAGCCAGGAGCACCAAAGAAGTTAATTCCATATATGAAAGGACCGTATAAAGTTGTAAAAGTATTGCGTAACGATAGATATGTAATTAGATCTCTGGATGAGTATGATGGCACAGTTAGACCGTATGAAGGAACGTGGAGTGCTGAAAATATGCGGCCCTGGCGTGAAATGTGAACTTGAAAGAGAGCGAGAATGCATGTGTGAATATTGTATTGAGTATGTATGAACGTTTGTGTGTGTGCGATAGCTTTGTATATAGCGTGAGCGGCGCGATCTAGGGGAATGCGAGTTCGGGGACCGAACTATGTCAGGATGGCCGAACTGTGATACGAGATGCACGTGTGCGTAAGCGGCTATGCTTCTCTACGCGAGACGCTGAGCCGCGTCGATGTCGCTCGATTGGCGATAGCGTTTTGTTTTCGGCAGCGGCGCTGGGCCTGGCGTGACGGAACGGCAGTCGCACAATAAAACCCAGACAGAAAGCATCGAACCTCTTACAGTTATATGTGTACACATTATCTTAACACGTGTACGATGGAAGTCGCGTGAAAATCTGTTTTGAAATGATTTAATAACTTGAGACGTTCGCAGAAAAATGACCTCTTAAGATTAATAATGAACGCGACAGTGTGTACGTATAAAAATATAATAGCGCGTGTTCCCCCGGATTTTTCTATTTTTTATTCCCTGAAGTAAACGAAGCTTTGAAACTTTTCAACAGAATTTTCAGACTGCTGTGCATAAATATAGAAACGCTGCGCAAATTCGGCAGAGTTGAAGGTCGCGTAAAAAATCTTGTTTAGTTACATTACATACCGGAAATACTTCTCCACAAATCAACAAGGAATGGTTTTTTGTAATGAGATTAGCCAGATGCAGTAATGCTGGCCTGGCGCCAGTTGGACCAGCTAGTGCCAAAGTTTGAGGAGCATAATTCTTCACGTGCTCATCGATGGAGTTCAGTCTAGAAAAATTGAATTAATCATATTTGTAGAGTAATGTCACTAAAATTTTATTTATAATTATAAGAAAATTTTATTTAACCCTGTATCTCGATACACGCAGTGACGCATAATTTATCATTAAATTGCAGTTTTTTTTATGATTTTCGACCTATAACTGCCATGTTTACCACATTTAATCGTGTATAACTCACAAACCAATTAACTAGTTCCAATGAAATTTTCAGCATGAATATAACTTGTTTAAGCCTTTACGAAGCACATTTTCTCAAGTTTTCGATACAGGCCCAGATAAAAAAGTTGTTAAAATAAATTTTTACTATCTTTTTTGTGATTCCATTCGAATGTAATTTTTTCAAAACTTTCATTGTACGTCATCTACTAAATTAATCCTTCTAGTTTTGCAGAAAAACTGAAGTCGTTTGGTCCATTTGCAAAGAAGTTATTCTGAATTAAAAGTGTGTGTGATCAATTATGGGAGTCACTGTATACGTTTATGCGATACGTTTATTATAATTAGATTCCAGACGTTCATATGTTGTTTGTCCAATTTGTGTATATTTCATGCTCACGTTGCATATCTATGATAAATAATTTAATGTATCATCTCTGTGTAAATGCACTGCGCATAAAATCAATAAGAACACACTTCCGAGAGTGTATAGATCACTGATATATATATATATATATATATATATATATATATACTATGGATACGGTATTCGGATTCTGGAAATGTCCCGAATTGAACAGTAGATTTGGATGCCAGCGCCGCTATCGTTCGACCGGTGTACTGTACCCCTCGTACTCCTCTTCACCCCGTGATCCTCTATACTTCGCCATGTGTTTGCGTCCCTCTAGATGGCGCTGTTTTCAATCGAGTTGATTGGACGTCATCGACACTTTTTATTTCGTAGCGTGTCAATGACGTCCAATCGACTCGATTGAAAGCAGCGCCATCTAGAAGGACGAGGAGTACGAGGGGTACAGTACACCGGTCAAACGATAGCGGCGCTGGCATCCAAATCTACTGTTCAATTCGGGACAAAAAGCTGTGTAGCTGGCTTATGGCAATACCGTATCCACATAGTATACATATCAGTGGTATAGATGTACTTTATACTAATTATAGACCACAATAAAGTATGTTTTCACAATTTTCAATAATTCATCGAGCGTTAGACAGTTTATTTGAAATTCAGTTATCATTTCAGATTTGAGCGGTAAAGTCAAAGTAGTTTGATGCTATTGAGAATCGTGTGAATTTATTAAAGTGTTTTTGAATATTTTGAAAAGGCCAGAAGTTCGAAAGAGGTGAACATCGTTAAAATCTGTAACAAAACATTTGAAAAGCATCAACATCAAATATTTCGAGTACATATGTATATTTTTGTGACACGCTTGAATATTTTTTCAGGTCACATGTCACATGCTTCTTATACACACATTTATTCTGCATCGACATCCGGAGTCTAATTATCATATTAAAATTATACATATTAATATATTCGCTTCGTTCACAACGAACATTCGCTCGCGATATTCGTTTACATAAGCATGAATTTGTTGAAACGGGTAGCGAACGTTATAAGAAATATTATTCGTTTGGCAAGTCTAACACAGCAGAACTTGTAATTGCCAAATATTTCAGTATAGGAAAATGATTTTATCCTACCATTTTTTGCAAATAAGTATGTGGTAAAAATACTCGTTTAGAATAAAAAAATAATATTTATTATTTATTATTATTGATACTGTATTGAATTTTCTCTCTTGGATTTTCCGGTATTAGCAACAGTTTTTTGCGAATATCTCGAAAACCAAAAACGACCTCCATATATTGTAAAAGGAGAAAGTTGTTAAAAATATCAAAATCTATAACATATTTAAGTTTCATCAAAATAGGAGTATAGTGACCCTTTCGCAATAATTGCCGTATTTTTTACTGCAACTTTTATTTTTTATATAAAAAACATTGTCAAAAAGTTGAATACTTTGTTTTCCCAAAATTTAGATATTATTTCGGATACGAGAGGTATCAGTGTATAATATAATAATACAATAATATAAATTTCACATAATCTGCTTTCTATGGTGTTCCATGCATTCGATATCGATATAGTAGACGTGACTCAAAAAAAATTGTATGGTCGCAAGTTGAAATAATTTAACATACGATGGTCTTGTTATTGTATGTACACAGAAAATGTATAACATGTTTACCGGTATACGATGGAGAGAGCCGTTTTGTAAGTTTGCGCTTGCGTGCTGCTGCCCCAGTTTACGTCTGGCTTTCGGTAAACGACTATCAAATACAGCGCGAAGATAATCACGAAGGTAATAAGCGATGTCACCCAGTCAATTAAAAACATTATGGAAACGCAAGTGATAAAACCGAACAAGGACAGCCAGGTGTTGTAATACTGTAACATGTATTAAATAGCATTAGTCGCGTTCATTGCTTGCTATTAGATCGCGGATCTTTTTGCGTTCTTAGCTCAAAAACATTTAACGAAATCAATCAAATATAACATTCCATAAAATTTAACATAGTTTTATAACCGTTTCGATTACAACTATAAATACTGAAGATAATATTTTATTTATCTTCAAACTACATAAATTTATCTCCAAATTAAATTTGCATAAAGATCCACGATCATACATAATCTTATTCGCAAGTATCCATAAAGTACACAATTAAAAAGAGCATGTATAGAAAAAAATTGCGAATACTTAATTTCGAAAGCGAACGAATACTTAATCTCGGTGTATAGTTTTTATTAATTGTTTCATCGATAGTTTGTGAATTAAATTGGTTCGGTATTGATATCTAGTTAATTAGAACTCTAATAATAATAGTAATAATAATAGTAATAATAATAGTAATAATAATAATAATGATGATAATAATAATAATAATAATAATAATAATACTAATAATAATAATAATAATGTATCTAAACCACGGAGCTCGAGTGTATTGAGTTGCATTTTTTAATCTTGAGAGAAAAATACTTCGATAAAACTAAAGTTGAAGAACTAAATGCGGGATAAAATTGTTCATTCAAGAATTTCATACAGCAAAACAACAAGTGCTCGGTACTCGGATTCTACATGGTTTTCAAGATTATGGTATTGGCATTAATAATTTAATATTATTGGCATTAATAAAGAAAATATTATCCAATCCTCCTTTTTAATATATTAAAAGAAATCAAACCTATGGATCTTAATTTTTTTGGCAGCTTAATCACATACGCGATTAGTTCTACAATATTACATTCCTTTTGGGCTTCGTATCGTCAAGGCCCTATTTGCAAAGTACGCAGTTCCTCGAAATGTGATACATAGTAAAATTTTATAATGAATTATAGCGAACGGATTTCATCCTACAGAATTGTTATAGGAAATGCACTATCCATGTAATAGAACGTTCAAATAATAGTGGTTCGTATAATAGAATGTTCACATAACGGAGGTTCTCGAACTGATTTTTTCATCACGTTAGCATTCTTACAATAACGTATGTATATTATAATAGATAAATTGCAGAAGAAAGTTCTATAATACACAAAATATAACCAAAAATTGTCGAACGAAATGGACCGCGCATAGTATAACGCAGTCTTGTTAAATAAAGTAAAACATGCGATGAAACTGCTTTAAAAAATGTAACTCGACTTTTCTTACAAACGTATCGTTTCTAATACTGCAATATACGTACGATGGAATCGGTTTATCCAATAATTTCCTACAAAAGCATCTTTATGCATTCAATAATCCGTAATTCGTGTTCATTTTTGATACTTTGTTTCCAGAATTTGTTTCATTTTACATCTTTGATAGTTTCTTTTAACCGTAAGGAGGGAATTGCTTTGTTTTGGTAAAAAATCGATTGTTTTTACAGGATCTTGTAGTTGTACTATTTAAGAATTTCTCTGCATAATCGTAAATCAAAATTCATAAAATGTACAAAGGTATAGCATGCCGAAGCCCGGGTATATTTGTCAACTGGTCGAATCTTCAGGGACCCCTGGACGATCGATAATATTCTCGATATGCCCATCGATGATATCGACGAGGCGCATCGAAAGGGCATATTGACCGTTTAGAAGGGGTTCGAACGCAGTGTAAATCTATTGAAGCATATTGATAGAAATTTTGGTCGAAGCGCATCGGCGGGAGCCATATTGATGCGCGCATCGACGTTTAGGAGGTTTGGTTCTCAATATTTCATTTATTATTACCGGTCGTGCAGGCAAAATTACTGGCAGAGTACACAACTGTTTTTCAAAACAACAGCGCGTAGTCGCCGTATCAACGGGAGTTTCGATATTATTGGTCAACCTAAATTGACAAAATTGTTGATCGTCTAGGGGCCCCTTTAGCTCCAGCGTAGCGGCCGTTCGAGCGGTTGGTACCTACGGGCTCCGTGGTATTTTTATCTATAATATTGTTATATACATATATAACTGATGAACCGATTAAACAATTCGTAATATACTATGGTTTAGCTATTAGAAGACATCGAGACTCTGTTTCATGACATATACCAAGCTATATGGGAAACATGTTACCACAAAATATCAACAAACGAACATTCTTAACATACAAGGTGTCCCGCGACTCATGGTCAACCGTTTAGGAGGTGATTCTACGTGTAAAAACGAATCGAAAAGAAAGAATAACATTTTTTCATTCGAAGCTTCGTTCGAAGTACGGTAAGATAGGAATCGGCTATCGCGTCTGATAGCGACCGACCAATTCTGCTCTGTGCATATACCAAAGCACGCGAAGCCGACGAATCTTTAAACTCGACTTTCTCCAAAACGAAGTTTCAGATGAAATAATTTTATTCTTTTTTTCGACTCATTTCTATACGTAGAATCACCTCCTAATCGGTTGACCATGAGTCGAGGGACACCCTGTATACATATATTGTCCAAAGGTGCCTGCGAGTCGGTGCGAATAGCGTAAAATCGAAGCTGAGGGTACGCTTGAAAGATTCGACCGCTTCACGAAGATTTCGTAAAAGAAATAAAGTCGATTTATGAGAAATTATCTTCGACATAACCATTAGAAATTTCGGTGGCGAGATTCAAAATAATAACGAAAGTTTCAATCGAACAATCTGGAGACTCTATTCATTGTGAATTAAAAACAATTGAAATATCGGCGTTTATAATAGCAAGCATTTTGAATGAAGGCTGTTGTGCCATTTTTAAATTTTTGGATACCATTGGTATCGCCGTTGACGAGCGATACAGAATTTTCGCGATGACAAGAGGCCCGTACAGGGGCAATAATGACGAATCTTGCACAGAATCAGTTTCACGTACAAGAGTAATGGATAATGTACGGCCTTGAAATAGCCTATTAGTCCTAAGTACTTGACATTTGTTCCTCGACTGTGCATCAAACTACGTTTGATCTACAGGCAAGACGATAGATTGTTTACTTTTTTTTGTAATTACCAACAGTTCGGGCAATTTTTCTAGTGAAACTGAACTTTTGGGTTTGAACGGTTGCCGTTTCTCGAAAAAAATGTTTGTTTTAATGTGTTTTTAATTCTCGAGTCAAACGATATATGTATAAAAGAAAACCCCATCGGAATTTTTTGATTTCATATTATCCGAAGGGGAGATATTATGTCAACCATGAAAAACAGGACGTTCTGGTCCACCAGCGATACAGACTGTATTTTTGAGTAAATCTAGTTAAAATTGTTTGTGTAACTTAATAAAAACATGTATAATAAAAACATGTTTCAGACTAATTAATTTAATAGCTTTTCAATAAAAAATAATAAAGTGTCGATATTTTTTTATCAATTCTCTCTTTACGTTAATAATTATTTAATGTACAGCTATTGATAACACTATTTGGGGATTTAGATGAAATTTTACCATCTCACGATATTAAATATAAATAATATAAAAATATAATTTAATCGAATTATTGCATTTTCAAAGTGCAGTTTGGAAGTTCATTTTGAGGTTGAAGCAAAAATAGGTAAGGAACGGTCTACGCGTTTATTTTGGTGGTTTTTTAAAATATTCTTCTTACCCTAAAGGTAGGACGCCATCCAATCGGTCGAATTAATGCTGCGTGAAAAGTGCAGAAATTGATTAAGGCATACGACGCCAAATAGAAGTTTGAGATGAAAGGCGCTACTGCATTCAGGTTAGCTGAAAACAGAAACGATGGGCACAACAATTATATTATAATACTACACGATGCAGGCTCGTTATTTAGAACATTATCAAATGAGTTTTGAATTTTGTGTAATATCGATACAACTTTATAAATTCACTTTTATCGTGATGGAACGTGACTTCGAACATTTCAAAGGAAAGAAAAACATCTCGTAAAAAATCATTTATAAATGTAACGAAAGTAGTCTGAAAATGTATTTTTGCATCATATTCTTTTTTAAAATCGCGTGTTCTGTACATATCGATTATAGTTTCCTTAAATTTGTTGGTTTTACGATTTTTCATTTTCCAACTTACAATTAGTATTGCATAGTTTAGAAATGTGCGGTTATTTAGAATTCAAAATTTTCGAGTAACACATGTGTATAGTGGCTAAATATAAGCGCATGCGTAATAATATGACACGATACCATTTTCATATTGGAGCAAACAATTGTTACGATATAAAACATGTTAGCCTGAATCAAAAGTGTATAAAAGTTATAGACGACTTCCACTTTCCTTTCCAACATTGATTTTATCAAAGACAATTGCCATTTAACCGTTATTTACTTTTCGGTAGCATTAAAGTTAACGATTGTCGCCAAACTTCAAATGTTTTTTATAATTACGTATTACTTATTTCATATTGAATGTTTATTATCGTTACCGAACAACTCGGATATTTCGTTTACCTATCAGAAGGAACAATGCTGCAACAAAGAAAGTCAGAACGTATCCACGGTAAGGTTCGCCGTGTTTACCATATCCTTTGCTGAAGTATATTAGGCCGGGATAAATACGATCTTGGCCCAATGCCTGTATCAATCTTGGCACCGACAGCAAGTTTGTCAAAGCTGTCGATAGAGTCGCAGCGAAACAGCCGGCGTAGATGAACGGCCCCCAAATCGACATAAGTTGCATTACCTTCAAATAAGAAAGAGATTTAAATTCGTTTCATTACAAATATACAGAGCGATTCAGCCAAATGTTCCACCCAAATTACATGCAAACTATTTGGTACATGGAAAAATAGTTGAGACGAGAGTATAGTTTCAAGAGTAACGTACAATGTAATATTAGTATTTTCCGACTTTTATTTGTTATGGAGATATAAAGATCACCCCGAGTTTCATTATTGCAAAGGGTAAATTTTAATCTTGCGGTCGAAGAGAAAATTAAACCCTGAATCAAAAACTATAGGTGTATACGAGGTGAAAAATTAATAGTTACCGATCGTAATCCATCAACGAGTGCAAGTGATACACGTTTCAAGTGTTTCTTCGAGATATAGCATAAATAACTGTTGAAGAGCACTTTCTTCCGCATACTTAACTCATAGGATAGGATAGGTTAGGTATTAAGGTGGGGAGAGATGGGAGGGAGGGTGGGAAGGGGGAGAAAAAGGGAGGGAGGGTGGGATAAGAACAGAAGAGGAACACCCGGAGGACTCAGCCACCCCACGCAGCCCACCGCCCGCGGCCAGAGGACCAGCACCGACTGCGCCATTAGCGCGTGAGACCCCTCTCTCACTCAGCACGCACCTTAGTGCGCCCCAGGAACCACCACGAGGAGGTAGAGAGAGAGGACTGTAGGTATAGGACCACCGCCACTGCAGTATACCTACCGTTGGATCAGAGTCACCAAAGGTAAGCCCCTATACCCTCGGTCCCCAGACCTAACCCAGACCGTTTCTTTTTTTTCGTAGTGGTAATCTCTGTTACGGATACCTATTCCTTCCCGAGGGGAGAAGGAACAGGTTATGTTGGACTCCCCGGTCGGGGTGTGCAAGACCGGTATACCAACTAACTCCACTACGCCCGTTCCCTAAAGCTCCTGGAGGATGACCGTGTTCCGCGCGCGCATGTCTATCCGGTCATCCCCCGCTTTAATATTCCTCCCAGGAAGAGGACGCGGCCTCTCCCTACCTACTCTAACTAGATTCACCATACGACGGAGATATGGTGCCTCCCCCCCTTTTCAGGTCGACCGATGGATGCCTAAGCCCCCCCGGCTTAGAGCATCCGACGACCTTCAGGGACGTCGTTGATGACCAGGGTCATCAAGGACGTCCCTGCCCGCGTTAGGGAGGTCGCAACGGGGGCTCGTGACCGCCACGAGCCCTGCGACCTCTCCCCCTCCCAATGCGGCCGGGAGCAAGAGTCCGCTCCCACTCCCGTTCCGCCTCCTCCTTTTGTAGCATCACATGCTCACAGAAGGAGGAGAATGCCCTACGGGACCCCTCGCTCCGGACTATTGCCGTGACAATAGCCGGGAGCGATAGGTCCCAACCCACTGCGCGCTGGAGTGCACGCCGTTCGCACGACCAGGCAGGACATTGCTGCAACGTATGCTCCGACGTGTCCTCCGGCTCGCCACAGTGGCTACACGCCGCCGTCTCCTCCCTACCGATCCGACACAGGTACCGACCGAAGCACCCGTGCCCGGTCATGACCTGTGTCGTTCGGTAGGAAGCCTTCTGCCCCATCCCCGCCTGAGTCCACTGGTGGTACTCAGGGAGGATGGCCCGGACAGCACGTTGCCGCCCATCTTCCGACCTGGCTAGGTCCCGCAACCATGCCAGGCCAACGTGCGCCCGAGCGCGACGCCTAAACTCCGCCACCTGGAGCTCCCTCTGATCGGGAGCTACCCCCTCTCGTCGGAGGCTCCGGGAGTAATTAAATACTCCCGAAAGAGCAAGAGCCTCCGTGCCCAGAGGTAGCAGCCCACCGATCAACAACGCCGACGCATAGGCAACGGTGCGGTACCCCCGCACGACAGCGATGACCAGCCTGCGCTCGATACGGCGTAACAGCACACGTGTGCTGTCACGCCCCCTGGTCTCGATGTCGTGCGCCCACACAGGGGCTCCATATAGGATTACGCCCCGCACCTTCCTCGCGTACAAACGCCGTACCCTCCCACAGGGCCCCCCGAGATTCGGGAGTAGACGACCGAGCGCAGCGGTCATCCTCTCCACTCGGGGCGCAAGAAGCTCAAAGTGGCGGTCAAAGCGCCACAGGCCGTCGAGCTCAAATCCCAGGTACCGCATCTGGGACCCGGTTTCGACCGCGCCTCCTCCCACGCGTACCAAGCGCTAGGGAGGGGCCCCCCAAGCCGAACCTCATGGTAGAACCACAGGGCCTCGGTCTTGGAGGGGGACACCTGTAGGCCCAGCGCCTGGATCGCCTGCACCGCCCTCCGCGCGCCGAGCTCCGCGAGCCGAGCTGTGCCTCCCTCAAACCTCCCCGTTGCCAGCACCAACGTGTCATCCGCATAACACGTTAGGCTGACCCCGGGGGTCATCTCCACCCTAAGAACCTTGTCGTACGCGAGATTCCACAGTATCGGCCCCAATACCGATCCCTGTGGAACCCCGCGGACGACCCCTCTCTCCACCATACCGTATCGACCCGGATACTCGATCCACCTGTCGGAGAGGTACGATCCCAGGACTTTCCTCAGATAGGGTGGCACCTCATGGAAGATGAGGGCCTCCCCTATCCTGTCCCAAGGGATGGAGTTAAAAGCATTGGCTATGTCTAACGACAACGCCAATGCCACTCCATGCCCCCTCGTCGAGGCCTGCGAGAGGTCCCTCACCCGCTGAACAGCGTCAACGGTGGAGAGACCCTTTCGGAAGCCAAACTGAGCCGGGTTAAATTCGGGGACCCTCCCCGCCATGTGACGACTGAGGCGGGCCGCGAGAATTCTCTCGAACAGTTTGCCCGCCTCGTCGAGCAAGCATACGGGTCGGTACGCCGAAGGTGATTCTTCGGGCTTCCCCTCCTTCCGAATAAGCACAACTCGGCCCCTCCTCCACAGTGGGGGGTACTCTCCCTCCCTCATGCAATCCGTGTAGAATTGCAGGAGGTCGGGAGCGAGGACCCTTGCTGCCACTGCCAACACACGGCCCTGGATCCCATCCGGCCCCGGGGCCTTCCGCCCTCCCACCTTACGGGATGCCTCGCGGAGCTCATCGACCGTAACCCTCCACTCTTCTGACCAAGGGTGAAGCCCTTGGTCCATGGTGGGGGGAGTGAGGCGCCCGCCGCTTTCCACCGGAAAAAGGGCCGCCATCACCCGCTCCACGAAGAGTGGGTCCATCCCCTCCGTCAGAGGGGGCGCCCATCCTCTCAACTTCCCCATGACAATCTTGTAAGGGCGCCCCCAGGGGTCCCTATCAAGCGTGACGATGAGCTCCTGCCATGCGCTGGCCTTGTCACGCGCTATAGCTCTACGAAGCGTGCCGAGCGCCCCTCGGTACGCCTCGTAGAGCCTCGCCGTCTCGGACTCCCCGCTCGATCTTCTCCTACGCGAGTGAGCGTATTGCACGCTGTGCGCAGCGCCGCAATCCCGCCCGACCACCAATACGCCGCTCTGCGGGGCGTGTCTCGGCTCCGGGGCATTGCGACATCCGATATAGTCTGCAACGCCTGCCGGAGCCTCAACGCCCCCTGAGCAGGGGTAAGCCCGGGCATCCCCGTGCCTGCCCAGGCAGCCACTCGGACGGCGGCCCTCAACAGGTCCTCGTCGATTCGCCTCAGCGGCCATCGCGGACCCGTGTCAGCCCCTCGGGTTCCCCGCACGCCCTGGGGGCTGGTCCACACGCCCATAATGATCGGCGTGTGGTCGGAGGAGAGTTCAATTTCCCCCGCCACCCTCCAGCCCGACACCCGACGCAGCGCCGCGGGGATGGGCCAAGTTAGATCGACTATCGAGCTCCCCCGCGGCCCTACGAACGTCGGGGTGGACCCTTGATTCAGTAATCTTAGGTCCAACCCCAACGCCCAGGCCAACACGTCGCCTCCCCTTGTGTTTGTCCTGCGGGACCCCCATGATACCGCATGGGCATTAAAGTCCCCCAGGACAAGAACCGGACGGGCCGTGTGTCGCGCAACACACAATTGCAGCCCGTCCAGGAACCCTCGGAAATTTCCGAGGCCACAATTTGGGGAAACATAAACCGCGATAACCGCTAGGTCCCCCCACTGCTCCGCCACGTATCCCTCCCCTCTCTCCAAAAGGGAAACAAGGGGGGATCCACGGCGCCCTGCCCTATATACAGCGACGGAACCGCACAAGCTGTTGAACCAAACAGGGTGATTACCAGTGTTGTACGGCTCCGCCGCTATTCCTAACCCGACCCCCCGCTCGAGGACAGCTTGGACAAACAAGTCCTGAGCTGCCCTCGAGTGGTTGAGATTGGCTTGCTGGCATTACGCAATTTCATCGCTGACCATCGGTCCTGCAGAGCAATCCCCCGCAGGGGTCTCCAGGCCTTCCTCCCCCCTCGTTTCCCTCTCTTCCACCTCTATCTCCATCTCCTCTTCTTCTTTCTCTTCCTTTTCCTGCGCCTGTGGTTGCGGACCCACAGGCACAAGTTTCTTCCCCTTCCCCTTCACGGCTCCACCCTGTGGCTCTTCCACAGGTGGAGGCCGCGACTCCGCCGAGGGCAGCAACGGCATAGCTCCATTCGTATCCCCCGGCTTCCCACCCTTCACCTCCTCCTTCCCTTGCCCGGCATCGTCTTTCCCTTTCCCGGCCTCGTCCTTCCCTTGCCCGGCCTCTTCCTTCTTCCTCGGCCCGTTCCCACGCCCCCCTGTTTCCCCACCCCTTCACGAGGGGCGGGGCACACGCCGAGGCACCGAAGCGGTGATTCGCCGGCCGCCCAAGGTCCGCACAGAGCGGGCACTTGGGCGGGGCTTCGCACACGGCCGCGCGATGCCCCGATGCCCCACACCGGTAGCATCGATCGCTCTACTGATCGAGTGCTTCGAGGCGGAGTCTCACTCTACCCTGTTCCTTCTCCATCCCCTCGACCAAGCGACGGAGCCGTTCATTCTCCCGGGTACTCTCCCAGGCAGCCCCCTGGTATGTACGCCTCGCCAGAGCCTGCGTGTGGGCTCTGACGAGAACCATCAGATCCCGGAGCTGTCCCATAAAAGTACCCTTTAGGCCTCTGGAGGCAGTAGATATTCTATCCACCGCCGCCGTGGCCCGTCCTAATTCCTCCTCAAGGTCCTCCGTAGCCATCCCAAAACTAATGGCAATTTTCTGGTCGACGCGTTGCTGGACGTCCCTGACGGGTTGAGGCCCTAACAACCCATCCGTGTCCACCACCACCAACGCGTCGCGAAACCCTGGCTGCGTATAGTTTCCATCCCCCAGGATTCCAACCCTTTCCGTCCCCTTATTCCTTTCCTTATCCATTCCCAACATCCCTCCTTCTCCTGACGTCCCTTCCCCTCCATCATCGACGACCGGAGTCAGTTGAGAGTCCGAGGAGAGAATGGCAGCGGTTTTGGCCACCGCGGCCCTAACCTCCGCCATTATCCCCTCCCGCTTCTCCATCCAGTCATCCCAGAAGCTACCCCCGCGCGCGTCGCTCGTCCCGAAAGGGTCGGAGCGACCGCGCTTGGGGCGCTCCCTCTTGCGGAGTCCTTCCAACTCCACTTCTCCCTTCCTCTTTTCTCCCATCCTCGGCTTATCGTCGGTAGCAGCGGGCCCGGACCCGGACGAGGCGGGGATGACACTTCCATGTCCACCCATCCCACCCGACACCGACCCACCACCCCCCGACGTCAGCGGTAAGGAAGGAAAGTCGCTGCACCTGCTCAAGGCTGACCGGCTCAAGCTTCTTGTCCGCATCCTTCCCACTTCTTCTTCCTTCCCTTTCCTACTCCCTCTTCCTACACCTCTTCCCCTCAACACCGGTGCAGTCCGATGGCCAGACGAGGGGGTCGCGCGGCCCCCCGACCCCTTAGTGTGAGAGGGTCCCGCGACCTCCCCACCGCTCTCGTCAGACTGCATCAGTGTTGTATCCGATTCCGTGCCCGAATCCTTATATCCTATTTCCTTTTCCGAAATTCTGCCCGTGTCCGTATCCGTTTGCATTGCGGTCTGGTCATCTCCCCGTAGGGAGTGCTTCGCTGGTCGTATATTCTTCCGCCGGCACCCAGTGGTCCGTGCCGGCGCATCGCGGTCGCGTGCTTTCGACGGTGAAGAGGGCCGCTCGCCTCCCCTCCCCCCGCCGGTACTGGGTCTCCCTCCCCTGCACCGTAAACATTTTGTTTCCGTTTGTTGTCCGTCATCATATTTTTTATTAAACTCCCCCACTTGCCCTGGTCACAGATGGTGTATGTGGATCAAGAATGCGTACCACTACGCATTCCGTCACCACATACCCATACCCATATGAAAAACGCACCATCCCGAAGGGTACTTCGCCCTCCCTGTCCACCTTCCACCTCCATCTCTCACATGGAGGCTTCAGGATTGACGCAGTTCATCGAGCTTCTACACCCCGCACCCCTCTCTCCGTCGGCACACACCGCAGTGTGACCCAGGTACCACCACGAGGAGGTGGAGAGAGAGGAATTTTAGGTATAGGACCCCACCACTGTGGGTTAACCTACCATTGGCTCAGAGCCACCAATGGTCCGCCCCTATACCCTCAGTCCCAGACCTAACCCAGACCTAACCCAGAGCTAACCCAGACCTGAGACATATATTTCCTATTTTCTAATTATACAATAATTATTAGTAAACTATTCCTAAACAATTAGCCCTTAATAATTAGGTCTATACCTTAAAGTACTAAGAGTCGCACCTGCGTAAAATATTCTAAGACCCTAGCGAAAAAAGTTTACAAAAAAATGTAAAAAATTTCCCGATCAGGAACGATCAGACGAAGATTCCTGATCGATCGGGCCTATCGAGATTTTACGTTTTTTTCCGGGGCCCTATACTTCGCGGGCTCCTAGCTTGGAAATTATGGGAGAGGGGGTACCCCCAAGGGGGGGGGGTTCGTCGGACAGACGGTTCCCCGTCGATCGACGCAAGAAAAGAAATTCTTGCCCTCCGCCAAAATTTACCAAAAACGCTTTTGCTCGAGAACCGACAGGCGAGGGGTAACCCCTCCAAGGGGGAATCGTCCCGAACGAACGAGACGGACCGATATCCGGTCTGAGAAAAAACTCGATCCTCCGCCCGAAAGGGTTGAGGTCCGGTTATCGATAGCCCTCGCTCTGTCTGTCCTCGTCCTACTCTCAGCGATGCTATGGGCTAGCTCGCGCTCTCTCGCTCGCACTCACGCTGAACCGTATGTCCGTCTCGCTCGCACTCGCACTCGTCTCGGCTATCTGTCGTGTTCGCTGACACACGCGCACGCACACTCTCTCACCGAGCACGCAGGGGTTTGTTCCCGCCTTGCAGCCCGACAAATTTGCCGGTCCGTGCAGTGGCGTAGAATCCACCCCTGTGTACTTAGATGTTCCGCCGGCCCCGCCGGACGGACGTGTGACAGGTGTCAAACCAGGAGCCCCTCCTGTCACCGTAAATCAAAATGATTGATTTATCGCACCGTCCGTCCTTCTTCCACGCACGGAGAAACCACTCGCTCTCTCACTCTCTCTCACGCACTCTCGTCTGAAGGCGAAATATTCTATGTTCCTATACTACTCGCTGGTGTACGGGGACAGAGATGCTAGACCGAAAGTATCTCTGTCCTTGTCCGACGCGCACCTAAACCTATAGCGCTTGCACGCTCGCACTCGCACTCGTATCCTATGTACAACGCTCGGAATCTCCTAACTATCGGCCAACAATTTTCAACCGGGCCCAAAAATTCGTTTCAAACTTTGGGGGGGAAAATGCTTCCGAAGGTCTGGGAAGACTATTCCGCCTAGGGAATTTTGACAAAAAATTTGAGAAAAGTTGCCCTTGTATCGACGGAATTTTTCCAACCGCGGGAAGCGACTTTCTTCCAGGCCCAAAAATTCGTAAAAAATTTTGGGGGGGAAAATGCTTCCTGCTTCAAGGAGATCCGATCCGACCTATTCCTATTTAGTAAAATATTTTGGTCCTATGGCCCTACCTACTTGAAAAGTTTCCCTATCTCTCTCACCTCGCGGTACACTCGAAAGGTTATTGAAATCTCCCGATACAAACTATATTAAAATTGGAATAAAATCGAAATAAAATCGCCCGAGCGATTTTACCTGGCTGGGATCGTCGAAGCACCTGGGTACACGACTCTATCGAGACTCTCACCGAGCGAAATACCGAAATTATAAAATCTCGAGTGACTTCACTAATGTAAAAAATCTCAAAAAAGCCGATCCGGCACCCTACACTCACGACTATCCTAATCGTAATGGCTACTCCTCAGTCAACGACCGTTTCGCAGCCATTTGAAGGATTACGTCACTCGGTTCGTCACCCTCATCCCTCGCTCGGATTGGCCCGCGAAATGTGTCTGTAACCGAAATTGACGCGACAACACCTGTTAACGGTATTCACCTTCGAGCGTGTTGTCGTTTGCCGTCTCTGTCGGTTACTTTGCCGTCAGGCTGAGCGTCCCTCCTTGCTCCCCGCCGCGCCCGGCCGTGCAACTTTACTGTTGGCGAGCCGAGCAACGGCTAAAAATACGGGTGAGAGAGAGAGAGAAAGGAGAACTTGTTTCCCTGCGTAACCTCGAGAGGTTCGTTTTCTCTCTCTCGCTCCAAGGAGTTTCTTTTCAGCGTACCTAATGAATTCTAATCGTCAAAAATGAAATAAAATCTTTAATTTTTAGAGTTGAAATTTCACGGATTTCCCTCTGCAGACCTGCTTTTCCAAGGAAAATTACAAGAAGTATAGAATTTAATATAACGTGATTCGTTACAGCTTGAACGTTGGCTAATTAATCTTACGGATTAATTAGTGATTGATACTTAAATGTTTAATCAATAAGCAGTGAAACATTTACTTTGAGATATTATCTTTATAGGTTGGTTTCTTGCAACCCGTCGGGCCGAACGTCACCGCAAACGTTACGTATGGACCGTCGAAATTTTCGAGATTTCGAAAAATCTCGGAAAAATCAACATCAATCACATACGTTCGCGCCCGTGATCGACATTCCGACGACGTTGCTAACGGATAGAAATACCAAGTATTTCCATCCTTGTTGGCCAGTCCTATCTAGCGTATCTCTCTCCTTCTCTATTTTGCCCGTAGGACAGAGCGCGCATGCGCTCGTTTGTCGTGACGGGCTAAATTGCAAATAAAAGCTAGGGCATTAGAGATACACATTTTCATCTTAGATGAAAATGTTTTACTTTTGCCTTTCGCATCTAATCGTATTAAAAAATTTTATAAAATTTAAACTTTCAGAAAATCTTCTAACCGCGGCCAAAATTCGTGGGAATTTTTCCTCAAATCTACTTCCTGTATTGAAAAAACATCCTGTTTACAATTTGAGTTAGATCCGTGCATTCTATCTATCCTAAATAAACGAAAGTGCATCTACGGCATGCAGACACGCGGCGGCCACCTTGTTCACGGCGCGCTGTTACACCGCTGTACGACGGGTCTATCTTTCTATAAAATGTATACGATTTCGTGATCGTTGTCCGCGATTATTGATCGAGTGTACCACTAGAGAGTTACAATATTTATAATCTATTCTATTCCTATGTTTTTGTGACTTACAGAGTCCCGTCACAATTTATTACTAATAGTTTTTATCAGTACAATGTTATGCTATTGCTCTATTCGAGCTTTCGTCCGTATGGTAACTCAATTTAATTTAAAATTTTAATTAAATATGAGCTGTCTTACTACCTTGAGAGCGCTCGCGGTCCAAGGGACGGTGATATTCTTCATTTCTGGATTCTGCGGTCTGATGTTTTTTGCTGTTGTATCCGCAGAAGCTGCAGAACGTCCGGCGCCTCGCCGCTGCTGTTTTCTGCATTCTTGGCTCGAACATCCGACGAATCCTTCGTCTGTGTGTTCCCTTGTTGTTCCGGGTTGCATCCATTCCTCCGTGTTGGCCCGGCCCCGCATTTCTGCATCTTCTCGGGTCCCCCACGGTACCCTGGTTGCCCTCCAGTCCACCAAGGTCGTTCACAGATTCTGGTCCCTCGTTTGTCCTGTGTCTGCTCAGCAGTCCTTGTTCCCCGTTGCTCTCAGGAAATCTATTCACATACAAGAGACAAGAAATATATGAGTACATATATATTCTTATTTCCTAATTGTGCCTCGTCAGATTTTTATGCAGTTTCATTTGAAACAGCACAAAATGAAATGAAATAAAATACAGAAACTACTAAGCACCGGTTGAACAAATGAAAATAGATAGAAAAATTGAGGATAAAACAAGGATAGGATGAGGTAAGATAGAGTACAATTTCAGAGTAGAGAAGAATATAAAGGAGAGAATGGGATGCATAAGAAAGAGTGAAAGATAGTAGAGAGGAGTAAGATGAAGTACAGAAAGTAAAATAAAATAAAGTAAAGTAAGATAAAATAAAGTATGATAAATTATAGAACGTAAATAAATAAATAAATGAATAAATAAATAAATAAATAAATGAATAAATAAATGAATAAATAAATGAATAAATAAATGAATAAATAAATGAATAAATAAATGAATAAATAAATGAATAAATAAATGAATAAATAAATGAATAAATAAATGAATAAATAAATGAATAAATAAATGAATAAAGAAATGAATAAAGAAATGAATAAAGAAATGAATAAAGAAATGAATAAAGAAATGAATAAAGAAATGAATAAAGAAATGAATAAAGAAATGAATAAAGAAATGAATAAAGAAATGAATAAAGAAATGAATAAAGAAATGAATAAAGAAATGAATAAAGAAATGAATAAAGAAATGAATAAAGAAATGAATAAAGAAATGAATAAAGAAATGAATAAAGAAATGAATAAAGAAATGAATAAAGAAATGAATAAAGAAATGAATAAAGAAATGAATAAAGAAATGAATAAAGAAATGAATAAAGAAATGAATAAAGAAATGAATAAAGAAATGAATAAAGAAATGAATAAAGAAATGAATAAAGAAATGAATAAAGAAATGAATAAAGAAATGAATAAAGAAATGAATAAAGAAATGAATAAAGAAATGAATAAAGAAATGAATAAAGAAATGAATAAAGAAATGAATAAAGAAATGAATAAAGAAATGAATAAAGAAATGAATAAAGAAATGAATAAAGAAATGAATAAAGAAATGAATAAAGAAATGAATAAAGAAATGAATAAAGAAATGAATAAAGAAATGAATAAAGAAATGAATAAAGAAATGAATAAAGAAATGAATAAAGAAATGAATAAAGAAATGAATAAAGAAATGAATAAAGAAATGAATAAAGAAATGAATAAAGAAATGAATAAAGAAATGAATAAAGAAATGAATAAAGAAATGAATAAAGAAATGAATAAAGAAATGAATAAAGAAATGAATAAAGAAATGAATAAAGAAATGAATAAAGAAATGAATAAAGAAATGAATAAAGAAATGAATAAAGAAATGAATAAAGAAATGAATAAAGAAATGAATAAAGAAATGAATAAAGAAATGAATAAAGAAATGAATAAAGAAATGAATAAAGAAATGAATAAAGAAATGAATAAAGAAATGAATAAAGAAATGAATAAAGAAATGAATAAAGAAATGAATAAAGAAATGAATAAAGAAATGAATAAAGAAATGAATAAAGAAATGAATAAAGAAATGAATAAAGAAATGAATAAAGAAATGAATAAAGAAATGAATAAAGAAATGAATAAAGAAATGAATAAAGAAATGAATAAAGAAATGAATAAAGAAATGAATAAAGAAATGAATAAAGAAATGAATAAAGAAATGAATAAAGAAATGAATAAAGAAATGAATAAAGAAATGAATAAAGAAATGAATAAAGAAATGAATAAAGAAATGAATAAAGAAATGAATAAAGAAATGAATAAAGAAATGAATGAATAAATGAATGAATAAATGAATGAATAAATGAATGAATAAATGAATGAATAAATGAATGAATAAATGAATGAATAAATGAATGAATAAATGAATGAATAAATGAATGAATAAATGAATGAATAAATGAATGAATAAATGAATGAATAAATGAATGAATAAATGAATGAATAAATGAATGAATAAATGAATGAATAAATGAATGAATAAATGAATGAATAAATGAATGAATAAATGAATGAATAAATGAATGAATAAATGAATGAATAAATGAATGAATAAATGAATGAATAAATGAATGAATAAATGAATGAATAAATGAATGAATAAATGAATGAATAAATGAATGAATAAATGAATGAATAAATGAATGAATAAATGAATGAATAAATGAATGAATAAATGAATGAATAAATGAATGAATAAATGAATGAATAAATGAATGAATAAATGAATGAATAAATGAATGAATAAATGAATGAATAAATGAATGAATAAATGAATGAATAAATGAATGAATAAATGAATGAATAAATGAATGAATAAATGAATGAATAAATGAATGAATAAATGAATGAATAAATGAATGAATAAATGAATGAATAAATGAATGAATAAATGAATGAATAAATGAATGAATAAATGAATGAATAAATGAATGAATAAATGAATGAATAAATGAATGAATAAATGAATGAATAAATGAATGAATAAATGAATGAATAAATGAATGAATAAATGAATGAATAAATGAATGAATAAATGAATGAATAAATGAATGAATAAATGAATGAATAAATGAATGAATAAATGAATGAATAAATGAATGAATAAATGAATGAATAAATGAATGAATAAATGAATGAATAAATGAATGAATAAATGAATGAATAAATGAATGAATAAATGAATGAATAAATGAATGAATAAATGAATGAATAAATGAATGAATAAATGAATGAATAAATGAATGAATAAATGAATGAATAAATGAATGAATAAATGAATGAATAAATGAATGAATAAATGAATGAATAAATGAATGAATAAATGAATGAATAAATGAATGAATAAATGAATGAATAAATGAATGAATAAATGAATGAATAAATGAATGAATAAATGAATGAATAAATGAATGAATAAATGAATGAATAAATGAATGAATAAATGAATGAATAAATGAATGAATAAATGAATGAATAAATGAATGAATAAATGAATGAATAAATGAATGAATAAATGAATGAATAAATGAATGAATAAATGAATGAATAAATGAATGAATAAATGAATGAATAAATGAATGAATAAATGAATGAATAAATGAATGAATAAATGAATGAATAAATGAATGAATAAATGAATGAATAAATGAATGAATAAATGAATGAATAAATGAATGAATAAATGAATGAATAAATGAATGAATAAATGAATGAATAAATGAATGAATAAATGAATGAATAAATGAATGAATAAATGAATGAATAAATGAATGAATAAATGAATGAATAAATGAATGAATAAATGAATGAATAAATGAATGAATAAATGAATGAATAAATGAATGAATAAATGAATGAATAAATGAATGAATAAATGAATGAATAAATGAATGAATAAATGAATGAATAAATGAATGAATAAATGAATGAATAAATGAATGAATAAATGAATGAATAAATGAATGAATAAATAAATGAATAAATAAATGAATAAATAAATGAATAAATAAATGAATAAATAAATGAATAAATAAATGAATAAATAAATAAATAAATAAATAAATAAATAAATAAATAAATAAATAAATAAATAAATAAATAAATAAATAAATAAATAAATAAATAAATAAATAAATAAATAAATAAATAAATAAATAAATAAATAAATAAATAAATAAATAAATAAATAAATAAATAAATAAATAAATAAATAAATAAATAAATAAATAAATAAATAAATAAATAAATAAATAAATAAATAAATAAATAAATAAATAAATAAATAAATAAATAAATAAATAAATAAATAAATAAATAAATAAATAAATAAATAAATAAATATGTAGAATTTGATGGGAAAGAGTATTCTTTTTCCCTTGTCCTTTCCGAGACGGGATTTCCGGATCATAGACCCATGATCCTATCCGAATCTCCCGATTCGAGATCCTCTTCTATTTCTGCTGTTGCTGCAGCGTCGTCTCCTCTTCGTTCTCTTTCTCTCTCTTCCTCCTCTTCCTCTTTTGGCTTTCCCGATCCTCCTTCTGAAGGTGTTGAACACGCCGTGTCCGGTGAGCCACTGTGTTATGTAAAAGTCCAAGGAACCATGCTTTCTGTCCATCCAAATTTGGATGTCAGGGATGAGCCTGTGGGTCCATCTGCCCACTATAGCATCATTCCAGCATCTTTGCCATTTCCTGGCGCTAAGTTCCTTGGCTCTTTTCCTTATTCGTTTTTTAATTCTTTTCCTGGTTTCCCGTTCGTCGATTTCGTGCGAGTTTTCCTCTTCTCTCATTCGCAAGGTTTCCTCTTGAAGAATCTTGAAGGTATTTTCTTCCTCTTCTCGATTATCTTCTTCCTGGTCGTCCAAATATTCTTCTTCGTTGTAATTTATCATTGTCCTCGTTGTTCCTCTGGTGGTGGATCTTACAGGGTTCGTCCTCGTATATGTATGTTTAAAGTCGAAGAGTATATTTTCCCATTTAAAAATGGTACTTCTTTCTTCGACTTTAATGTTCCACGGCGTGGTACCAGATAATACACAGAGTGTTTCCACTGGGACCGATTTATACGAGGCAACTACTCTCGACAGTCCCATTCTTTGTGTATTTCTAAGTAATTTCCTATTCTCATTATATCTAACAGCCTCTGCCCAGATCGGCGCTCCGTATAAAACTACGGATTCGGCTGTTAGATAGTATAGTTTTCTAACTTTTTGTGACGTTCTTCCCAAATTCGTTGTTATCCTGCTCAACGCAGCCATTACCTTGATGGCTTTATTCGTTGAGCTTTTCAGGCGCGAGTCAAATTTTCTTCTATCATCGAGAGTAACACCGAGGTATTTGAGTGTGCTCCCGGGACTCACGCTTGATCCTGCGATGTCAAATAGGAAATCTTCTGGTAGTTTTTTCCTATTTGCCATCATAATTTCTGTCTTCGCTTGTGAAATTTCGAGTCCTACGAATCTCATCCATTCTTGCACTTCGTAGGACATCTTACTTGCCTTGCGTTTCAATCCGGGCAGGGTTGTGTCCTCTACGAAGAGGATGAGATCGTCAGCGAAGGCTCTTCTGTCGCACCATTTTGTTTTTTCCATTTCCAGCACGGCGTCGTAGACCAGATTCCACAATGTCGGTCCCAGTACCGATCCTTGTGGGACTCCCATCTGCATTTCAAATTCGACCTCTTCTCCGACCTGCGTGTATAGAATTTTTCTGTCCTTGAAGTAGTTTCTAAGGGTCTTCCTCAAGTACGGCTCGATTCCTCTTCTCTCCAGATGTTCGCCGATGGCTTGCCAATCTATTGAATTGAATGCATTTTTTACATCCAATGCAATAATGGCTGCGAAATGCTGTCTGGTTGTTGCTTCTGTTATCCTTTTCATTATATATTCATGGCGTGCACCGTGGATTTACCTTCTGTAAATCCATATTGAGCTCTGTTAAATGGCTCTTCTCCGAGTGCATCTATCAGCCTTCTCTGAACTATATATTCGAACAGTTTAGCAATTGCATCTATGATGCAGATGGGTCTCTACGCAGAAGGCGTAGTTGGATCTTTTCCAGCTTTTGGTAGTAAGATGACTCTCGCCTTCTTCCAGTCTTCGGGAATTTCTCCTCTTGGCAGGATCCCCGTCATCAAGGAGGCCAATTCCATCGGTCTTTCCTTGGCGAGGTGCTTGATTACCTCAGCCGGGACTCCGTCCAATCCAACCGCCTTTCCGGCCTTTAATTTATCCGCTGCCGTCAGGACTTCCTCGCGTGTGATCCTTCGGAAATCCCGTAGTTCCCCGCGGAGAATAGGTTGCGTGGTACTTGGGATCGTTGGTGAATCGCTGTTCCTTGTCTTCCTGGGGAAAAGTCCCACCATGACTTTCTCCATAAGCTCCTGGGACATTTCCATAACCGGAGGTGATGCTTTCAGCTCCCTCAAGACGATCTTGTATGGTTTTCCCCATGGATCTTTCTCGATTCCCGCAATCAGTTCTTCCCATTTTTCTTGTTTTGCCCTGTATATTTCTTTTCTAAGGCTTTTTCTCGCTTCTTTGAAAAGCTCAGCTATAATTAAGACCTCGTCTTCACAGCCTCTTTTCCTTGCTGCTTGCAGGCTTCGCCTTAATTTCTGTGCCTTTCTTCTGAGATTTTCCAGATCCTTATTCCACCAGGGGTTCGACGGTTTCCTCTGTGTTTCTTCTGCTGCCGCTTCAAAGGCTTTGTTGCAGGATTCCTGAATAGCGTTGATAAATTCCTCCTCTTCGGTCTTTGTAAGGTGAGCCTCTTTATTCAAAATATTCTTCGCTGTGAGGGTATTGGAAAAGTGGTGGGCCGCGTCCTCGAAGCTGGCTCTCGTGACCTTCCATCTTTTCCAGAATGGTTTCACACGTTTCAAGTCCGAGTTCGTCTCGATCGTAGTCCAAAGGTATTTCGAGGACTCTCGTTGTCACCATTCCCTCGTCCAGTACCTTTTTACTTACAGCGAGAAAATCTATATTAGATTTTGCGTTTCCTCTTTCGAAGGTGTGGCCACCGAACGGGGCAACAGGATGTATCTCAAGTTTATTAAGGGTTTCTAAAACGTTCGTACCCTTAATATCTTGTTTGTCGGAGCTCCATGCTGGCGATTTGGCGTTGAAGTCTCCTCCTATGATGATCCTGTTACCCCTGTCTTGCTCCTTTTTGATAAATCTTTCCAGTTTATCGAGCTTCACCGAGAGCACTGTAGCTGAAATATTGGGCGAGATGTAACAGCTTATACATGTGTAATCTCCTACCCTTACGGCTACAAAATCTTCTTCTTCGGTGTTTCCGTCTTGTTGATGATAGACTCCGTTTGTTCCGGTGACCCATATCGCCGCTGCGTCCCTTTTACTGTAGACCCAGTTTCCAGGGTTGAGTAATGGTTCGGCCACGAGGATTATATCCGCTTTTGTTTCCACTGCAGTTTGGCACAGGAGTTGATGCGCGTCTTTGCAGTGGTTCAGGTTGATCTGTAAAATTTTAAAGTTGAATTTAATTTCTTTCCTCTCGCTTTAAAGCTCTCATGTATTCTAAGTATTTAGGACAATTAGCAGCTCCTGCAACGTGCTCTGCTTTTGCCGCCGGCACCCCCCTCCTTGTGCACAGGATACATGACCGCACTGCCTTGCATCCGTCGATTGAATGACCCGTGGTTCCGCATCTTCGGCATAACTCTTTCCCCTGTATCTTTGCTTTACACGAGTACGTCATGTGACCGAACTCGTGACATTTGAAGCATCGGACAAGGTTCTGTGATTTCTGGATTCTACACATGGTATATCCAATTCTTACCCTTTGGGTTTCGTCAATTTTGCTCGTAGCGCTAGCGGGAATCGAAACTATCGCCGTCCTCGTCCCTCCGAACGCATACCTCATCGTCTTGACGGCTATGTCGAGGTGGTTGCCGTCCGTGAAGGCCGCTAACTCACACGCCAGCTCGTCTTTTTCGATCGACGGATCGAGTCCCTTGATTTCATATGTCACCCTCGGTGCCATTCTTCTCACGGATTGCTCTGCTCCCAGGGTATCCTTGACGATTTTCTCGAAGGTGCCCGAGTCCGCCTTCCTGTCCAGTTCGATGATTAAATCGCCTCCTCGCGATTTTCTCACCGTCTGGATATCGGCCAGTTTTCCCGCTGCTCCCTTCTTCAGGTCTTTGAATAGATCTGCAAAAGTTTTATTAGCGGTAGCTTTTACTATTACCGCAT
The DNA here is from genome assembly GCA_913789915.3 of Sphecodes monilicornis. Classification (NCBI taxonomy): domain Eukaryota; kingdom Metazoa; phylum Arthropoda; class Insecta; order Hymenoptera; family Halictidae; genus Sphecodes; species Sphecodes monilicornis. The sequence goes on from CAJYYI030000499.1 coordinate 40,438, forward strand.
CTGCTTTAGGAGGGGGGGGGGTGGCCTTGTTCGCTTCTTTTCTGCGGCTTGGGCTCTCCTCTCCTCCTTCTTCTTATTCTCCTCTTCTTCTTTCTGCTTCTTCTGTGCCTCCGCTTTCTCCTTTTTCTTTTTCTTCATGTTCTCCACCTTTTTCCACCCTTCCTCGTCCTGCTCCTTGGGCGTGTTCTTCTTGTTTTCTTTAGCGTCTTTTTTGTCCTTTTTATCTCCTTTCTCCTTTTGTTTGTTCTCCTTGTCCTCCTTCAGTTTCGCCGCGGTGTCCTTGGGTTTCTGTAACTTATCGGTATTAGCCGCCGCGTCCTTACCGATCTTTGGAGCCGTACTCCTGACGAAAAGGGTTGGGGAGGCCTGAGTGGCAGCCTCCGTCAGCTGCAGGCTCTCCTCCCTTTCTTTCAGGCGTTCAATAGAGGTGTTGATGAGTATCAACTGCATCAGGACCTCGTTCGTTTCTGTTTTCGCCATCATTGTTTCCTCCTTGATGGAGTTCTTGACATTCTTGGAGGCGTGGCAGAAAGAGTTAATCTCTTTGAGCCTCGCCGCCGTGGTCCTGAGGCGACCCATCGCGGCCTCCAGGGCCAGCTGGATGCTGCCCTCCGATTCCACGATGTTGCCTTCCATCGAATCCTCCATGTGGACCATGACGTCCCCCTCCTGTCTGGATTTCTTACCTTTTCTTCTTAATTTTTTTTCCTCGTCTTCCGAGCCGCTCTCATCGGATGAGAATATGAGCGGCCTTTTATAACTTATACCAACTTTATTAGTTATTTATTTATACCACCTTTATAATTTATACCAACCTCCGTTGGTATTTGTTTCGACCCGAACGCGTGCTCTACTTTACCGGCCATAATTCGCAGAAGTCTACCCCGGCGCACCCTGTCGGCCTTGACTGTTTTAACCTAGTCCGCGACGTTAACTGCACCCGATTTTGCAGGTTATGAAAACTGTCAAAAACGGAGGAGGTTATGAAATCTGTCCACGCGTACTGCTCCGATTTTTAACTATCCCCCGCCGCGATCTAGAGTTGTTTCCTCTGAGGTGTGTGTGATCGCTTTCGGGAATAAATTGAGACACGTGTTAGCAGAACTTGCTTTATTACTGAGAGACGGTCGGTACAACCCGCGTAGCTCGCGACGACCGCTCTCGACGAATTCTCTTACCGAACTAGCTTACAAACTAAACGTTCGCTCGCAGATGCATTCCAACGGAAAATCATTCTTTCTCATTCTCACAGATCGCTTTCACTCTAAACTAAAACCAAACGCAGTCACCCTACGAGACACTCGACCCAATCGTTCAAACATCCACTCGACGCTATCGCACAGCACGCAGCCCGGTCCATTCATTCGACACTCTTTCGACTTAAAGTAAACGCATGGCGGAGACGTGGCGCCAGCTTGTCGCCGCCACACCTCCCTGGTTATGGCCCCCCAAAAAGAATTTTGTCCTTGGCCCTTTTGGCCCTACCTGCCGCGATAAACTGGCGTCTAATCGACCTCTCTATTGTGAACAGGGAAGGAGTATTCCTAAGGGTGAAGATTTATCAAAGAAGGAATTCAACTATTTCGATCTGAGACATATATTTCCTATTTTCTAATTATACAATAATTATTAGTAAACTATTCCTAAACAATTAGCCCTTAATAATTAGGTCTATACCTATACCAGACCTAACCCAGACCTAACCCAGACCTTTTTTTTTTTTTTTGTTAACGCAGGGAAATGCTTTACGCATTCCCCGCCCCCCCCTTGGGGGAGGGGCGGGGATATGTGGGACTCCCCCCCTTCCTGGTTGAAAGGAGAAGGGGGGTATACCTGGCAGTGGCCAGGAACTCTTGTAGAACACTGGGGCCGCCGCCCCAGGCACGGGGGGGACATGACCCCCCAAATTTCATTTACCAGGGCATTGCGCCGTTCTCCCCGGCAATGCCCCCCCATCCCGGGGACCGCCGGTATGGACGACACGCCCCCGAGGCGTGTCGCCCGCGGCCCCTGGAGGGCTCGCCCCGAGCCGAAGCCTAGGGCGAGCACCTCCAATACGCGATGGAGAGGGAGGTCCATCTTCCGCGGGCCCCCGCTCTCCGTTTTCCCGCAGCGCATGTCTCTCCCCCCCACGGTGAGGGGGGGACGCTGCGGCCGGGCCGGGAGCATCCCCTCGAGGGGGGACGGGCAAAAGTGCCACATCCACCACCCCGGGGACATCACCATGCGGGGGGAAGGGCAAAGGTGCCACATCCACCACCGCTGACTCATCCTCCATCGGCACCTGTTTCTCAAGTGCCGAAGGAGGAGGAGGCATCAACAATTCCGCCGCGTCGAATGCCATCAGAGCGGAACCGGGACAACGAAGAGTGGAGGACCTTACGGTCCCCAACCTCTTCATGGCCATCATCTCCGCTCTGATGGCCCGAAGCGTGTCACGCATCTCCGCCAGCTCACGCCGCAACCTGCAGTTCTCCATCCAGAGATCCGTAGATGCGGCGGGAGCTGCCGGAGTGGCCGTCGCCGAGACAGCGCCCAGGACGCTGGGGGGGTTTGACTCACCCCGCCGCAGCACTTCCATGAACGCTGCCTCGGCGTACCTCGCCGCCTCCTTAAACTCACGCACGCTGGTGCCCTTGAGGTTCCGACTCTTAAGCGCCGAGACCTCAACCCCCCGCACCTTCTCAATGAAGGTTTGGAGGATCTCTTCGACGCTTAATGCCCGAACCCCAAGGGCATACTCCGCAACACGGGGAGTGGGGTCTTTCGAACTCGCACTCCTCTGGCTGCGGACCACCGACCCGTCTCCGCCCGAGCCGACGGCGGGGGCCACCGGAGTGGGCATCCTGCCCGACACCACACTCCCCACCATCGACACGGACGGGCCCGGATCGTCCACGACACTCCCCGCTCTTGGGGAGCAGCGAGTGCCGAGAACGACCCTCAGCTCACGTACGCGGGCACAGCCACCGATGTCACCGGAGCTCCCCGTCCGGCTAGGAACTCCTGGCACAGAGGCAGAGGAGCCCACAGTGGCATCGGCGGCAGCGTCATAAGGCGCCCGGCGCGCGCGGCGGGTGGCCCGAGAACTCTCGGACTTCCCGCCAGCGCGACCGGACACCCGCCCAGCTGGCCCGACCCCGGAAACGGTGACCCGCGACCAAGGACGGTTTGACCCCGCAAGGAGTCGCCCCATCCCGTCCGCAGGCCCACCGCCCAGAGTCGCTCCAATATCCGAAACCGTTTCCAAGGTGCCAGCCTGGTCGTCACCAACGACTCTCCGGCTCTCGACCGGAGAGTCGTTACCTCCCTCCTCTACTACATTCCCCCCACCCCAAAGAAGAATTTTGATTTGAAAATGCCATGAATGTTCCCACGAGTAAAAAACATTAACCTTAACGAACATAGGTCGGTAGCCGGGCACCAATTACGCTCGCCGGGCGCCACCCCCACGAGGGAGGAACCAGGGACCAGTATTACCCACTGGCCACCCCCGGGAGCATCCCCCCGGAAGAAACGCATAAAAATTCGTCACCCCCGGGAGCATCCTCCCGGAAGAACCCCTTTCGCCACCCCTCGAGCTTAAGGGCTGGGGAGTTTTTTATAGAGAGTATCTCCTCCTCTTAGCCAGCCGGCCAAGGCAAGCCCCCGTTCCCGTGGGGTCCCCCTAAAGCGAGTGCCCACGGGTTTACGGGACAGGACCCATGGAATGACACGTCATGGGTCCTGCCCACGGTTTTCACCCCGTAGGTATGAGCCTCTCTGGCATGGTTGCACCTACCAGCACAGCCTCATACCGTCGTTGGAGCTACTTCCCGCGGGTCTGCTTGAGGTCTGGGTTATGTCCAACCGGTACGGAGTCCAATCGGCATGAAGTCCAAACGGCACGGCGTTAACACGACACGAGTCCAATCGGTACGTAGTCCAAAAGGAACGCGTCCAATCGGGACGCGTCCAATCGGATGGCGTCCAAACGGGGGTGTCCCGTTGGTTACATCGTTAATATTCTAAAAGTAAGTTTTAAATTAATATTTTCGGGTGCTTGAAATACGTACATTCATAAACGCTGTTGCCGGATAGCATCTTCCTATACGTTTTAATATGGTATACATGTATGTAAATTTAGCAGAGTGCTATATGGTCACTAGAGCGTCATTTAAGTAGATGTTGTTGCCCGGCATAATCGTAACATTAGCGCGAAAAAGCAACTATTTTTAAAACTACTGATTTTATACAATTCCGTAATATTTTCTTATTAAAAATTAGGTATAAAGCGCATCGATTAAACAATGTAACATGGTATTATGTGTACATAATACACGAAGCAGTATACATCCTCGATCACGCTCGGAGCCCTCTAAGGAAATTGGCGGTCAAAACCAATTGGTTTATTTTTTTACATTTAAACAAGCAATACTACATTGGAGTTAGAAAAGAATGAAATAAATTAAATGTGGGAGACTCTGGTTCATTTGATCAACATGGGAACAGTTTAAATGTAACAAATAAGACAATTGGATTTAGACCGCCACTTTCTGTAGAGGGACTCCGAGCGTGATCGAGGGTGTACACAAAGTTGAGACATCAGAAACAATTTATGTATGTTCTTGTAAATCTTGTACGTCCAACTAATTTGAACTTAATAATGTTATTATATAACAACATACCTAAATGAAAGTCTAACAGAAACTGAATTACAAAAATGACCGTTACGTAAATTAGTTTCCACTGCATTTAACAAACTTAATAATTTACCTGTTACATCCGACCTACCCGTCGCGAATCGCAGCGACGACGAAAGACGTGCCGAACAATAGATTTATAGTTGCACGGTAGGCGCAGAGGCTCTGCGGGCCGTTCTCCGAAAACCCCGCTAATTTTTATGACCCACCTTACCTTGACGGTCATCGTAAGAACACCCGGACACCACGTGCGACGCAACTGCGAGTTGCGACTTGCGACCAGCTGAGTGGTTGTAAATCACGATACCGACAAGACGCGACAAGACGAAACTGAACTTCTGACAATTTCCCACCATAGGACACAAAATAGACACACCCACGACCAATGACAAATTACAATTTTCCTCCACTCAAAACTATAACTAACCAATCACAAAAAACCCGAGTTGACGTAAAACGGAACACAACCAGGACGCATCAGAACGCTACTACCATTCGACAAGACCGAACCTTGCGATCATACGATCACCTCGAACAACTCTGAAACAGATCTTTTGTAATAGAAGGTCCTCGGACCCGAACAGTTTGTAATAAACAGTGATATAACAAAATCTCTCGCGCCGTGTGTGATTCTCTGATCGGGACAAGAACCCAACCCTTCACGGAACCCTTCTGTGTGTTGCGGCAACGTAACAATTTGGTGGCAGCGGTGTTGGGCGTCACATCTAGAGGTCTAGACGACAACGGCTGAAATATCCAACAACTTACGACGAAATCAACGACATCCCAGCGAGCGGATCAGGAGCAATCAATCTCCTGGAGAACACCGAGTCTGTACGAGCGCCTGCACGACGAGCTACGTCCAACAGCCAACAAGTGACAACGTACAACCGCAGCTGCTTTTCCACAGCATGGGCATCCCTGTTCACTTCACTATATTGTAAGTTCGTTGAAAACAATCGCCTAAAAAAATTTTTTTTTCTCTTTCCAACAACCTCTCATCATAAAGAGAGTAGAAGTTACGACGAATTGTAAATCGTATATATTATAAACGAACAAACCTATATTCCGTGTCAAAATGTCTATAGAAGACATAGTAAAAGAATTTGCTAGCAAGTTAATGATCGATAGTGACAATGCAGGCGCGAGTGGTGGTACATCCGAAGCGGACGAATACAATAAAGCTTTTGACGGATACAATATACCAGCGAGCTCTTTTATCCGTGCCTGTGAATCCGCCAATAGCTTAATTAATCCGTCGAACTCGGCATTCTTAGCACGCGTGATAAGAACGAAGATCCGCGGCGACGCAGATATTACATTAGGATATTTACCATCGAACGATCTAGGAACGATATTACGCGAGATAAAACGTGCGTACGCTCCACGACAAAGCCAGACGAAATGGCAAACGGAACTCGGTTTTGCGAGACAAGAAACGTGGGAGTCACCTCTAGATTTCGGCAGAAGAATAGAAAGTATTCAAACTCGTCAAGAGACGCCATCCGCGAAAACAACAGTCCGCAAATAGCGTTAGGAATGATACATGGGCTCGAACAGAGCGCTTTACAAGCCTTTACATCTGGCCTGAGGAGTATCGAATTAGAAAATAAGGTAGGATTTACATTACCTAGTAACCTTAGGGAGGCGATAGAAAATGCGAGCGTTGCCTGGGAACATATAAAAAATAGACAGCTAAGATTTATGGGACCGCCTGCTCCTTATAATGTACTCCTTATAATTACTGTGGGGGACCGGACCACGATTACATAAATTGTCCATATAAAAGAGTTAATAACGAAACTCCGTCACATTTTAACCAAACCTATCAAAACCCTGGTTTTTCTTCGCAACATAGACAGTTTCCAAATCACTTAAACCATAATATTCACACCCAACCCATGACACGACAAACTTCCAATTAACATACACCTACTTCAAACGAACGACCACAATATAGGCAAAACACACGTGACGTACAAACCGTAAAAACTTGCATTTACTGCAGCCGAATTGGGCATACCGTTGAGCAGTGCCGAACAGTAGAAAGGAATAAAAAATATTGTAATCATTGTAAAATGAAGGGTCACGACACAAACGAATGCCGGGCAAAATATAATACACGAGCAGAAGTCCATACCATAGCATCAAATCCTTTAGAATCTCTAGATCATTTAAACGAGACACTCGTTTCTCAGACGGGCGAGCTGAGGAACAAGTACCAGTAAAATCTCCCCCATTCAGACCCGTTATAGCACAGATTTATTCGATTCCAAGTAACATAAACAAAATGCCAGTTGTTCTTTTAGAATCAAAACAATTTCAAGACCCTTTACAAGAATTCCTTATAGATTCCGGTTCACACGTTAACTTAATTAAACGAAGCGCACTAAAATCAAATGTCTCATGTAACACACGCAATCAAATACAATTAAAAGGAATAACAACGGAAATTACAAATACCTTAGCAGAAGTCACGATAACGGTCAATAACAATTTAAATATTTTTCACATAGTTGTAGGCGACAATGTCGGCGAGCGGCCTTTTTGAGGACTTTGCGGCAGCGACCGGTACCGTGATCGCGGGGCGATCACGCGAGGGATGCGTACCGCGTGTCCTTTGCGCTTTGTGCCCTGTGCCGCATGCCGCGGGGCACACGTGGCCTTTGGGCAACGCTCGGTGTGACCGTTGAGACGATCCATGAGACTGGGCACTCTTCTCTCGGCAGTCGTCGAAGCCACTTCGTGACGCGATCAATAAAGTTATTACAGTTTGCCCGTATCGTTAATTTCTCAATCCATCCTTACATAGTATCAGACTCATTTCCAATCGATCAAAAGGGCATTTTAGGAACTGACTTTCTGAATAAAGAAAAGGCTGTACCGTCATTTTTGTCACAATCGTTAACCGTAACAAATAACGTAACAGTACCGTTTCAAAACGAAAAATTAACAATTCCCGCTCGTACAGCTAAGATAATTCTGGTAAAATTAACAAACACGGCAGAAATAGAAGTAGGAGTACTAGAAAAATTAAACTTGGGAGACCAAATACTTGTCGGAGAGTCTCTTGTTAAAAATAATAAAGGAATAGCGCATACATATGTCGTTAATACAAGTGAAAGCGACAAAATTATTCAAGTTCCAACAGCGACGTTGACACAAATCGAATTTCCTAAACCAGAAGGAACTCGCAAACGCGTAACATTAGATAAATCTTCGTCTAGAATACACGCGGAAATATATACTCGCATGTATAACAATAAGAACGCGTCGGAAATTCCAGAATTCAAATCGAATAAGATAAACAATGAAACTAAAGAAGATGAAATCCTTCGAGCCCCTGATACACTGAATATATCGCAAGTCGAGAGGGTTTCTCAATTACATAAAATGCTAAAACTAGACCATTTAAATGCGGAAGAAAAATCGAATATTTTACAACTTACGAAAAACTTTAACCATCTTTTCTACCTACCGGATAATAAACTTTCCGCAACCACACTCGTAAAACACGCTATACACACGACGGACGAAACACCCACTCACGTTAAACAGTACAGACAACCTATGTTCGCGATTATAACGAGGAAACGAGAGAAGGCGGATGGGCGTGCGTTACCACCGTTTCACGGGTTTAATATATTTATTTCGACGAACAGAACTTACAGCTGTAACGAACTGAAGATGTATCTCCTGCGTTCCCTCCCGCGTCCCGCGAGTCCCCGGGGGGATCGAGGAGCTTGGTTACTCTCGCGGGCCGCGCGGGGGACGGGCGTCAGGAGCGATCGCGCTAATGGCCGATCGACGCAGTCTCTGTTCAATAAACCATCGATCTATCGCAAGCGTGTTGTTCTCTTTCTCTCCCTTGTGATTCTCGATCCGTCGGCCTTTTTCCTGCCACACCGTTTCGTCGAACTGACGGAAATCTTTCGACCCATCGAAAGATCCGAAGAGTTCGAATCATTTGGTCCTTCGAGCCGGATTATTACGTGCGTGCGGGAGTTCTGTGCATCGGTTTCGATCCAGTCTCTTAATTAATCCGCGCCTCCGTTCTTCGCGATCTTACAACTCGCGACTCTGTCTTCAGACGGTGAATCGTTGTTTCTTCACGTCTGAAATAAGAAATACTTAGTGCTAGTGCATAAACTATTATTATTTCAATAGTGCTTTGTGCCTTTCGAAACGAACGAGGTTCCATAACGGTTCGATTTTTTAATTGCCTAACGGCCGTTTTTTCGGTGACCTGTGTACTGGTGCGCTCGTCCGTTCGGAAAACAAATACTGAAAACAATACAGTATAATGCATGTGGTCTACAGCTTAAGACTAAAAGTGGAGGTGAGGTAGCTAAAGCGTTCAAAAGGATATTCCGAAATCGATATCCGAAAAATTTGCAAACCGATCAGGGGAAGGAATTTTACAACGGTGAGGTGCAAAAATTTTTCACGAAACATGGCATTAATCATTATTCTACGTATTCGGTTATGAAGGCTTCTATCGTAGAACGGTTCAATCGTACATTGAAGAATAGCGTGTGGAAAGAGTTTACCCTTCATGGAACCTATAAATGGCTCAATGTACTACCACGTCTAGTTGCAAAGTACAATGCACAAAAGCATAGAACTATTGGAATGAGACCTTGTGATGTCACTCCTGCAATTTCCGACAAGCTCTTACGCACCGTATATAACAACATAAAGATTGCTGCACCGGCGAAATTCAAAGTGGGCGAGTTTGTACGTGTCAGCAAATTTAAAACCGTTTTCGACAAAGGTTATACACCAAATTGGACCACCGAGGTGTTCAAGATAGTCAAGGTACAAGCAACTAATTCAGCGACATATCTTCTGCAAGATTCCAGCAGAAACTCCGTTGCTTTACCGATCCAGATGTATTCCTAGTGGAAAAAGTGTTGCGTAGGAAAGGAAATAAGGTGTATGTGAAATGGTTAGGATTGAGTAATATAAACAATTCATGGATAAATAAAGACAATGTATTATAAACTTTAATGAAATTCTGTTTACATGCTTTTTATGTACATTAAATAATGTGAATTACAATGGTACTCGATAATGTCCCCACGGCAACGTTTCCGTCGAGCCAGGCATGATGTACCGTTTGTCATCATATGGGCTGAGAGCAATTTTTCGCTCTGATACAGTATACACTTTGTGGAATTTCGATCGTATGCATGTCTGTGTACGACTCATAGCAATTCCATTTTGCAAACATTGAATGTAATCATTAAACGTTATTGTTGTCCTCACAACGCTAGTCTTTACACCTTTCGCTTTTCTTGTATCGGTTTTTCCATCTACACGCAATGTGTAAGAGTAAAATCAGTAAAGTAAAATCAGTAAAGTAAAATCCTAAAATTACTCTTCAAATTAAAATCTTATCAGGTTATGGGCCCAGATCCCTTCCCTGGTGAAAAGTAAAAAAAGGAAAGTAAAAATCTCTTTTCTAAAAGCAACTAAAATCAGTGTTAAAATCGAATAATAACAGTGAACAAAACTTCGAGAACGTTCGAACGTGATCACGAAACAAAGAAACAATGGCTACCTATAACGGAAATCACAACCACGTGGATACGTTACAAATCGAAAAATTAAAAGACGAGTCAAATTTCCAATTTTGGAAGTTTCAAATAACAATCTTGTTTAAATCAATTGATGCACAAAATATAATAAACGGCGGAGAAATTCCAGCAGGAGATTGGAGTGATAAAAGGAAGTCAGAATGGGAGTACAAAGACGCCAATGCTCAGAAATTAATAATCACCTCAACCGAACGGAAACCACAAATGCACTTATTGTACTGTACAACATCAAAAGAAATGATGGACAAATTAACTGAGATATACGGAAAAGATACGGAACAGAAGAAATGCTCTCTATTAGCAGAATTTTACAATTATACGTTTGAAAAAAGAAGCGATATTGCGTCACACGTAAGTACCCTTGAAAATTTAGTATATAGATTAAACGCATTAAAACAACCAATAGATGATACCATGTTAGTCACAAAAATACTTACTACGTTACCGAGCCAGTACAAACACTTTGTATGTGCTTGGGAATCAACTCAAAAACAAGAGAAAACTTTAACGAATTTAATAACAAGACTACAAGCTGAAGAACAAAGATTAAATAAACATGATACCCAAGAAGAAACAGTAGCGTTCAGGTCAACGGTCAAAAAATGCTTTAAATGCAATGGTACTAATCACATAGCTAGATTTTGCAGAGCCGAGCCCTCCGACAGCAACGACCGCAGAAATGGAAATCAAGAAAATCGCTTTAACAAAATGAAGAACAATTACTCAAGAGATGAACAGAGATGTAATATATGTAAAAAAACAAACCATGCTGAAAAAGATTGCTTCTTTAGGAATAGGAACACAAGCTCCGTAAAAAGGTATGGAGAAGGCAAGGTATGTTTCGTAGCATGTAAGACAAAACAAGAAGACTGGATAGTAGATTCGGGAGCCTCGAACCATATGGTTAATGATATCGAATTGCTAGAAAAGCAAAAACCTGTAAGTATTGAAATTGCAACCGGAAAAAAGTCAATAAAAATGAAAGGCGAAGTGATAGGAGATATTGAGACCGAAAATTGCATACTAAAAGATGTTGTATTAATTCCAGAACTAAGCAGGAACTTACTTTCCGTAGACGCAGTCACACAAAATGACGGAGTGGTAAAGTTCACTAAAAACAAAGTAGAAATTTTAAAAGAGGGTACAAAAATTCTAGAAAGCTCACGAAGAGAGAACGGGATGTATGTGATTGATATTAAAAAAATCAAAAAAATGGAAGGTCTGTTAGCATCAAGCGAAAGTGCCAAAAACTGGCATAGAAAATTAGGACACTTGAGTATTACAAATATAAAAAAGTTAATTAATCTCAGCGAGGGAATAAATTTAACATCCAAACATCTAAACGACCAAGAAATATGTACCATCTGCATAGAAGCAAAACAGACGAGAAAACCGTTTGGAGAAGAAAGATCTAAAGCAACTAGACCTTTAGAAATTTTACATTCAGATATATGTGGCCCGATAGAACCAGCCACATGGGATGGAATGAAGTACTTCGTAACAGTACTCGATGATTATACACATTTTGCGGCTGTCTTCCCGATACAAGGAAAATACCAGGTGAGTGATACTTTAAAATTTTACATAAAACAGTGCGAGGCGAAATGGAATTTAAAGGTCTCGAAACTGAGGTGCGATAATGGAAGAGAATATGCAAACCGAGAATTGATGAAATGGTGCAAAGACAATGGGATAATTCTGGATTTCACGGTCCCATACTCACCTCAACTAAATGGTAAAGCAGAAAGACTAAACCGTACGATATTAGATAAAACAAGGGCTTTACTAATAGATGCAAAAATTAACAAAAGTATGTGGGGGGGAAGCAGTACGCACGGCGGTGTATTTAATAAATAGGAGTCCAACAAACGCAACTGTAAAAACGCCAGCAGAGAATTGGTTAGGCAAAAGGCCCGATCTCTCTAATTTACAAATTTTTGGTTGCGATGCATATGCGAAAGAATTAGGGTACAAACGAAAACTAGATGTAAGAAGTAAAAAGTTAATATTTATAGGATACTCCACGTGTGGCTATAGACTCTGGGACGAAGAAAAGAAGAAAATAATAATAGCGGGAGATGTTATTTTTGGAAATATTAGCGGAAATGAAGATAAAGATAATGAACCAAATTTATCAAAAGTTACATTAAAATTCAGTCGGGATGAAGAAGAAAAAGAACAAAATACCAACGAAGAAGAGAATACTACAGAAACAGAGGAAGAAACAAATACGCAAAGTGCAGATAACATAGAAAACACCGAAAGAACGGAGGAAGACTCAGATGAGAATACAACTACAACAGTAAGAAGAGGAATAAGAGAAAGAAGACTCACAGAAAGGTATGGCGAATACTACGTACATCTTACATACAAAGAAGCAACTGAAGGAAACGATTCTAAAAACTGGAAACAAGCCATAGAAGAAGAAAAGAATTCCCTAAAATCAAATGAAACATGGATTGAAGTAAATCCAGAAACGGCAAAAAACAAAAGGGTTCTAAGTACCAAATGGATTTTTAAAGTGAAAGACGATGGAAGATATAAAGCTCGTCTAGTAGCACGCGGGTGTGAACAACAAAAAGGCATCGACTATGAAGAAACCTATAGTCCAGTGCTTCCAATCAGCACTCTTAGACTAATCATGGCCTTGTCTGTACAAGAAGAATATAATATGATAAAATTCGACATTAAAACCGCGTTTTTATATGGGAAATTAGAAGAAGAACTCTACATAAAATTGCCAGAAGGATTCGACGCTGGAGAAAAAATTTGTAGACTTCGAAAAGCCATATACGGCCTGAAACAAGCACCACTGAAATGGAATCAGCGCTTCAAGAACTTCCTAAAACAAAATGGATTCGAATCGGTTCCATCTGATCAATGTATATTTAAATCTAAAAATGAATTAACAATTCTAGCAATGTACGTCGATGATGGGATAATAATAAGTAAAAGTATCAATGAATTGAAAAGTATAAAAGAACAGTTGTCAAGAGAATTCGAGGTAAAAATAAGTCAAACTAACTTTGTAAAATGTTTATTAAGAGAATATTACATGGAAAACTCAAAGCAGGTATCTACGCCAATTGTAAGTATAAATACAAATACAAATACAAATACAGACGCAAAGGTGACAAAATATGATAAAGTATTTCCTTACAGAGAATTGGTAGGTAGTTTGCAATACTTATCTACTAAAACACGACCGGACATATCTTTCGCGGTCAATTATGCTAGCAGGTTTATAGAAAATCCGTCAAGCCAAGATGTAATTAATGTAAAACGTATTTTAAGATATTTACAGGGAACCAGAAATCTAGGAATTCAATATTCAAAAACAGATACAGCGGAAAATAATGAATTAATTGGATACTGTGACTCCGACTTCGCAGGTGATACCGTTACGCGAAAAAGTACAACAGGATATACAATTTTCTATGGGAACGGTCCAATACGTTGGAGCTCACGAAGACAACCCATAGTATCACTATCTACGACAGAAGCTGAATATATAGCGGCTGCAGAGTGTTGCAGAGAACTTATATATCTAAAAAATATTCTAGAGACCTTAACTAATAAGGAAGTAAAAACTAAGGTTTTAATTGATAACCAAAGCACGATCAGTCTGATTAAAAACGGTATTCTCAACAAAAGAAGCAAACACGTCGATGTTAGATTTCATTTTATACACGAAAAATATAGCGAAGGTATTGTAAATTTAGAATATTGTCCTACAACTGAACAAACAGCAGATGTACTAACAAAACCACTAGGTATCGTAAAATTTAAAGAGCATAGGAATAAACTTCTACGCGAAACACATATGTAACAAAAATTACAGATTTGCAGTTGAGAGGAAGTGTGAAGAAATCATGTGTTAGATAGGCAACTGCGAATCTGTGGCATATCGAGCGACTGTATCGACCGAATCGAACCTATGAATGTGTGTGTGTGGATGTGTGAAGCGACACGAGTGACGAGCGAGCTAGTCTCTAAGAACCATTCTGTGTGTAAACACGTGTGAACTTGACTAAAATAAATATATGTAAGAGTAAAATCAGTAAACTAAAATCCTAAAATTACTCTTCAAACTAAAATCTTATCACAATGCATACATTTTTGCTCTCAGCCCAACAAGGTCCGTCATTATCATGCCGTTGTTCTCGTCTTTCATCAAGCCGGGAACCTTTTTATTTACAACCGGGATATTATACTTATTATCTATCGAATAATCACTTGTGTCGAAACGGCCAATATCGCGCCTCATGGTTTCATAAATGTCCTCACACATAATATGATAAATTAAGCTGTCGGTATCTGTGTACATTACTTTACAAGTTTTACCATATTGAGGAACCATGTACTCATGATGAAATTCGTACAAGCAGGTTTTGGAAATATCTAATATGCACATGCCAACATATATTGGCTTGTTGAATTTCACCATGAGTTTGCGCAATTCCACAGCGACCAGGTTTTCCGAAAATACACAGCGGCTGTGGAAATTTGGTTTCGCGATCATTGCCTCTGCACCATATCTACCACCCCAATGTATCAAGAGTTTTACATCCACACGATTGTGCACATTTTCCATAGTTTTACCGAATACCGCGTTGTTCATCAATTTGTACAAATTCTTTTCAAAATCGTTTCTCGCGCATGTTCTAAACCGAGTATTTAATTCTATGTACTCGCGGAGCCAGGGTGATTGTGCGAATTAGAGAACGCGATGTATCTTTGTAATACGAAGACCATGGCGCGTGCACTGCTGTAGATTATAATAGTGTATAACATAACGTTGCTTATCGTATAACGTTGCGAGCAACTTCTCGCCTTTCTTGCCCGATGGTTTGGCACGCGTCGGGCAAAACGGCAAGTCGACATGAACATCGTGCAGATGTTGCGGATATTCTAAGTCCACCTCGAGAATGTAGCCTATAGGTGAATCAGCAGCGATCGAAGATAGATCAAAATTTGCAATGTCGTCGACCCATTGAAATTTTACATACGGCAAAGGTTGACACATTGCCCATCCATACAAATTGTTTACATCAAAATACATCAAGTACGATGATGGTTTCGATGGGTCATACGACTGCATGTACTTGTTATTGGGTTCCGCATGTCTGCCAGAACATTGGCTTAAACCGCCACGTATACCACGTTCAATAAACATCACCATATCGATATCAGTTAATAATTCAAATCTAATTTTTGTATGTTTTAGCATAGCATCCCACGTAAAACCGGGCAAAGTGTAATAATACGCAGGATCTAAACCGTAGCTCCTAATGCAACTTTCTCTAAAATTTTCAAAAACATCAGCCAATAACAAAACATCAGTTTTCAAGTACAGATCGCTGTATTCACCCAAGGTTTTTATGCCGAAACGCTGCCACACGTTCTCGGCGTGCGCGTAGTCGCTCTCGGATACGGTTTCACCTGTCAGCGAACTGTAAAATGACTCGCGCGGCGGCAAACACCGATTATCTAATTTATCTGCGCAGTCAAGGTATTCATATGGAAAAACACCCTTTCGCGTCAACAACTTGAAATTTTCAACAGAAAGATTTTGAAATTCAGAACGTAAAATTGTCAATTTGTCTGTATCAAGGAAAGATGCTAATTTGTCTAGACTTGTATTTAAGAATTTGTACGAATCGATGAATCGTAATTTAATATAATTTCGTGACTCTGATTGCATATCAGCAACATTTTTTGTAAATGAAATGTACTTTTCTTTCGTTATGGGTAATACATTGACACTACCTTCAAACGCAGTAGCTATTTCTTCGATAATGAAATGTGAATCGTATCCGGATAAATTGTGGAAAACTATGGGAATGCAAAATGAACTTTTGTAATTTAGATTGCAATCTTGATGTGCTGGACCTCTATATCGTCCTGTCAGATGGCAATGATCGCGCACCCGTAGATCGTTTTCCTCAAATGGTTTTTCACAAATGTGACAATGTGTTGCATTGATAAATACATCGCACTGTTCATTCGTTAACTGTTCTATAGGTATATTACGGGATAACGTGGATTTTACAAAATGTGCCAAATTCTCGAATTCTTCAACGAACCATGAGACGCACTTTGGATCGCGACGACATCGATATACCGATAGAGATGCATCGTGAGAACAATGTACATAGTATGCTATGCTAAATACTTCGTGATGCGATTTAAGTTTCCCCTCTTGCCCCCCCCCCCCCACAGTCTTCCGTCTTCTCCAGAGTACATTCGAGATCGGCGTACACCACAAATGGTAGTCGTTCTTTCCTGATGTAGTTGTCGAAAGAGAGCCATTTATCATACTCGCTGAGTAGCACGATGGCGCAGTCATTCATTTCTACACAGTCTTTTTCATGGGCCTGCAATCTTTCGTCGGACGAAAAGTAATGCACACACCTGAAAAAACAAAATTTCCATTAATTACCTCTATTCTTTTATTTTTTTAAATCTTATACGTACCGATCACAGATGAATTTCTTTTGCTTGGCCTTATTCAATTGCATGCTGACGAGTCAGGACAAATTCTTAATCCACACATAGTGCCCCACAGTACTGCCGGCCCGGTCTTGTATGTACAGCAAGTTGACGTGTCGGTCCCTCTTCTGCTTAGTGAGGCGAAGGGGAAAAAATACGACTGATTTTGCCCCTTTCTTCTTCATCTCATCAAAACCATACACATTGATCGAAATATCGTTCAACTTTTCGAACCTTGTAATTTTATCCAATGACACTGGAAACTCAATGTTTTCAAAGTTTAATACGTTCGCGTAATGTGGGTATGCATGCTGACGGTTTACGTTAGTTCTAGCGGGATACAGAGCAGCAATCACTGACCATGCAAAACATGTATTTTCTGTGGATTGCATGTTAACTACTGCTTTCTTCAACATTATTTCTCGCGGTAACTGAATATTGCACCCCGCATGCAGTGGGTTATACTTGTTGATGTTGACTGTAAGATTGAGTATTCGCGATAATGCCCATCCGCTATCCCGTTCCTGAAATTCTTCCAGCGATGTTAGGATCGGTTCCACGATGCACCGCTCGTACAACTCTTCGAGATCTGTTGTGTTGAAGGTTTCACAGTTCTTTGTGTTTATGCTTTTGTTTGAACGTTTATCGCCTGCTACAAATTCGCCATTAAACACAGTGTTCACTTTTAGGACCTTATGTTTTGCCAAAGCGCTCTGCACTTTTTCGAGTACCAATTCCTTCGCATCCTGGAGGAAGTTGCGAGGTTCAATATAATTGGAATTGATAACAACACCAGATAATATGCGACTTTTGAAAGCGGTGTCTATTTCGCGCCACAAGAGTCCTGTGCTCGAATGTCCAGCACCCACACATGCGAAACGTCTTCGCAATGAATATTTCAACCTCTCGAGTCCAGCAATACGAGCGATTACCGCTTGTCGAACTCCGATCGATAAACGAGGAAGTTTTGCTCGACTATATTCTTCAAGCAACTCGAGGCACTCGTCGCATTTTTCCTCAAAATCAAGGTATTCATCCTGCGAATTTATGTGATCAGATTGGGTCTGCAACTGACATTCCATTTGTACAACTGCTTCCATGGTTGCACTGTTTTTTTTTCACTACGTTACAACGACGACTAAAAATCTAATTCATGGGGCGATGCCATTTATAGCCGCCGACACGAGGTATAACATGATGTAGCTGACACAGCAAAAGTTCTTTCGCTCACGTCTCAAGGAATTTGCATTAGTATCTCATGGTAAAAAATTCAACTAACAATAATTATACTAACGTTTCGCACGATTCTCAATCTTGTAGCTGGCACGTGGTCGTTTAGTCTAGACGCTGATGCTGACAAAGTTCTATCGCATGCGTCTCAGTTTCTTTGGTTTGCACATATGTTACATGGTATAACATGATGAAGCTACCACAGCAAAATTGTGACAATCTTTCGCGTGCCAGCCAAAGAGTTTGCAATAGTCTAGTATCTCATGGTAAAATTCTACTAACGCATGTCGCGGAATTTGCAGTCTTTTCGTCTAGACACTGATGCTGTCAGTATCTCACAGAAAAATTCTGCACTCACGTCTTTTTCTCACGGTAAAATTTTTCGAATGCAGCCTCTTTCATTGCAACTTGGTGGGGAATATGCATAAAAAAGGTTGGGACTTCAATGCTAAGAGAAATATGTATACAATATTTGTATAATCGGGAGTGAAAAATGTTTGTAAGTCTTAACAGAAGAGAATATATAATGGTCGACGAAAATATGCGTCTTGAAGACGTATTAAAATCTATGGTGAGTTTACCATTTATTTAAAATATTCATAAAGAAAAAAAAGATAATACTTTTTTAAACGTATTCACAATCATTGATATGTACTTTACGTTTTTTCTTTTTTACAGACATTTGAATATTGTATTCAGCGAGTAACATTTATTCGTATGTGGCGGAAAAGTTTCAAAAAATTTATCTGTGATATGGAGGAATGGGATGAGGAGTTTGTGTGCAGTGTGGCGGGACTATTTGTATAGTAAGTATTAGTTAAGCATTTTTTCTATATAACAATTCATAATAATGATACATTTTTTTTTATTTGTTTTCAGATTGCTAAGGATCCGCCGCCCTCCCCCTCCCATGTATTATATTAAATTGTAAAATAATACAATAAAATAATACAATAAAATAACATGTAAAAAAAATATTTACTGTGAGTGACCACACCATTCCTCCCATCATTCCTTGACCTTAGCGAGTAGAAACCATAGTGATAGATGATAAGTTCGTATTATATAAAAATGTAAGAAAAAAAGATATAATAAATAACATTTTTTAAAAAAATATTTACTGCGAGTGATCACATCATTTCTCCCATCATTCCTTGACCTTAGCGAGTAGAAACCGTAGGGATACATGATAAGTTCGTAGAAATATAAGGTAAAAGTATTAAATGTAATAAAAATAAAATTCAGTTTATACATATTTAACCGATTTATTGCTTAAAAAAATACATAATTACTCCCATGATTCCTCGAACAACCTACTCTCTGTCTTGCGCCTGAGGGACAATGCGTGCTTCGTTTTCATGCATCAAATTGAATTCAACATATTCTTGTAATTTATGGAGTTTGTCCATTATTTTTTGGCGTTCAGCGTCGCAACTTTTCTTTGCTTCAGCGAAGTAGTTTTTAACATTGTGTTGTAATTGTTCAATTTTCCCGTTCATGCTATTTTCGATTCGTTGAATTTTGTTGAAGATGTGCACCATTTCTTTGTCCAAGTATGTCTTATTCACAGCATCGTCATCATTGGTCGCGTCTGCTAAACGTCTTATCTTCCTGTTTCTCGCGTCGAAAGCGTCACCATCCAGACAAAGCGTCCTTCGCCGAACATAATTCTTGCATGTTACGACATCCGTATTTGACGCGTTTCGTAAAGTAACACCAAACTTGTTGATCGACATCGTAAAAGGTATTGACGGTGATGATTGAAACGGTCGTTAATTTATAATCAAACCCGCTTCTCGGAGCTCCTCTATTATTGAAACAATTTCATTATCATGCCTGTATGTCCAGCAGTTCGCGATGACGACAACAATCTTATTCTATCCACCAGCTCGTTTGGGTCATCCCAATGTACGTAATCAATCGCATTATCGGTAACCGTCATGTGCTTAGGTAATGTATTTGACAACTGTGGTTGGGACAAGCCTCTTCCACCACGCGTTTCAAGTAGCGGTGCAATTATATGTTTATATTTGTATCCTCTATTACCCAATAGGGGATTTGCAGCTTTATGACTGCGTCTGTGTGCATTTGTTGTCAGAAGTATACTTTTATATTTTTGTTTGTCGACATCCGTGTATAGAGTATCGTCGGGAATTCTCTTGAAAATTAGTTCGAAAAGACCTGGCGTTCCTTTGTACTTTACATTATCTATAATTATATTATCTTCCATATCCACATCGAAATTCTTATCCCCAAGCATCATCTCATTGTTTTTATAATACACACCATAAACGTAGTCGGCCTGTTTTTTCTTATCTGTGAAAAATAAATTCAGATATTCCCGCGACAGTGGTCCGAGATTCTGGTTCAAATAGGTAGTGGCTTCTTCATGTTGTTCAGGATTTTCAGTAATCTCTCGCATTGTCGTTTCGAGAATATTTTGTTTAGATGTGTCTGCTTCATCTGTCCATACTTTTTCAACACAGGGCTCGGTATCTGAGCAACGTCTTTTCGGTAATCGATAAGGTGTTGGCTTTAAAGGTGTTTCCGGATATACTCTCTTCAACCCACGATATTTAGGTGTAGCGTACAGCACAGGCAGTTGTTGTTGCTGCTGCAGTGGACATGCTAATTCTGGAGATGATGCTACCTGAAGATGATGTTTTGTGTTTTCAACCAATTGTTTCAAGGGGGTAATCAATGGCTGCAAGTTTTGCTCCAACACCGCGTTGGTATCCATTTTTCCAGCTTTGAGTGCCAAGTATTTTTTTCGTCTAGCTTCACTCGTCTTGGCAATCTCTTTTGTTAACACTTCTTTTTTTCTGTTCTCTTCAACGGAAGTTTGCCCCATGTTCAATTAGAAACGTCAAGACCCGTTCGACACCCGTTCAATGCCGTTCGACACCCGTTCGATGCCGTTCGACACCCGTTCAATACCTGTTCGACACCCGTTCGATGCTTGTTCGACACCCGTTCGATACCTGTTCAACACCCGTTCAATACCCGTTCAATGCTCGTTCGACACACTGGTTCGATGTTCCCAATCACAACGCAGGCTGCTGATCAAATGATGTTGTTATAATACGACATAGTCATTAAATCCGCGCCGATAACGACCTCTATGCATTGGGCTATCCTTGTCTACAACCACAAATCCATAGTTTTGTCGCCAACATTTCGCACACAGTTGGTTAAATTGTCCAAAAGTCATGTCTGTATTTACATGATCATCGTACACATGACGTAAATTCATACTATCCTGTTTGAATAGAACTAAGAGATTGGCATTATCGCGAATCAGGTGCTTTGGAATTCTTGCATACGATTGACAAAGATACAGACTGTCCACTTTTGAATGTCTTCCCATGGAAAAGTACTCTCTAATCACATCCTGCTTGTCACATGCCACGTCATCAAAAATAAATATAGAATTCGGTAGAGCTTCGTTTGGTGGAACGACGTCGGTATTGTTTGAAAAAGGAAAGTAGCCAACGTTCTCCACGGATGAGAGTAGCTTTTCCAAATATTGATATTTTGGTTGTTGCAACGACTTTGAATATACGTACACATTCTCGAATCGCACACCATTGGGACTTTCCAGTAGGCTAATGACAACATTAGTTTTCCCGCAATTGGAAGAGCCGCACACTATACCGCGAACAGTGTCAGGCAATAATGGTCCATGTCTCAGAACATGGTGCATAACATCACCAAACTTTCTGTCTGAGAACACTTGAATGTTTACGCGTTGTCTTACGAACTTCATCGCCGCTGTTGTAAAAATAACAGATAAGCGGGGGAGGGGAATATTTATACGACTGCGACAAAGAGATATCAGTCAGTGTATTAATGGCTTTCGTAACATGTGTACGGTAGCGGGGGCAGGATTAATAAATACCCTAATAAATAAATTGCCGTTCGAGTTGCATGTACCAGGATATCAATTTTGTGATCCTGGCACACGTTTGCACAAGCGTTTGTCCCGTGGCGATCGAGGTGTGAATCCATTATACTCAGCCTGTAGAGAACACGACATTGCATACTCTCTGAACAAAGATTTGGCAAATCGTCACGCGGCAGATCGTATTTTAGCTGATCGAGCACGTCAACGCATAACTGCATAGGACGCTACATTTGGCGAGAAGGCAGCTGCGGCAGCTGTTTGGGCTGCGATGAAAACTAAGACAAAGCTCGGAATGGGGCTCAAGAAAAAAAAGAGCAATGACAGTAGCGGTAAGAAGAAGAGGAAACGAGCTCTACCGATAGCAAAGCGAGGCGGTTTCCTCCCATTCCTCCTACCTGCGTTGTCAGCTATTGGGGCGCTGACCGGTGCTGCTGCTGGTGTAGCGAAGGCTGTGAACGATGCCAAGGCTGCGCGAAAACAGCTGGAGGAAATGCAGCGTCATAATCGCGCTATGGAAGGTCGCGGACTTTATCTCGCACCTTACAAGAAGGGTAATGGCTTAAAAAAAAAAGTTGGATCCACGAAAAACTAGGGACACAACCAATGACAAATGTTCAGCTTGAGAATATAGGAAGAAACAATATACCTAATTTCCGCGGAGTTTACATGCGTGATAGTCTTCCAACGAGAGTAAATGTAAATGAGAGTGGTATAGTAAACTTGGATGAAAGTACCGGTCCAGGTACACATTGGGTCGCGTACGTGAAACGCAATCGTACCGTAAAATACTTTGACAGCTTTGGTAATCTACGACCTCCTGCGGAACTTATTGCATACTTTGGATCCTCCTCAAAAATTACTTACAATCATACACGTTTTCAAAATTTCAATCAAACCATATGCGGACAACTGTGTGTAAAATTTCTTGAGGAAAACTCGTTATAAAAGTACACTATCGATACATACCATTTCATTACTTACTTCAACCTTTTTGTATAAACATGGCGCATTCATCGTTGACGCTAACGTTATCGGGTAAGAGCAGCATGCTTTCGGTCCAGTACTTTCCCTCGATAGATTTGAGTAATCATGATTACGAATTGGGTCTCGTGGATTTTGAAACGTTTCACACAATACCCAACGTCGATGCGTGAAACAATAAATTTTATTTTGGTGAAAATGATGAAGAAATTGTGTTGTTAATTGAGATGAGGAAGGCGGCTGAGGCGGGTATTTTGAAAGCAACACGATGTGGTGAATCTTACACTTTAATCACATGCAATATTTACAGTATATACAACTTAATAGATGACCGAATAAATTGAAGGCGCACGATCGACGACAAGCAATCGCGAGTGCGGTAGATGGAAGGACAGATAGAAATAACGAACGGTTGACTCTTAAGAAGGTAAGAAGCGCACCGACAATAACGCGTTTTGACAAGCGGTCAGGGAACGACGAGAGGGCGAGCGAATTCGGCGAGCCTACTTATACTTGTCTGTGGCCACCGGTTGGGAGAGATTGAGGAGGGGATTTTTGAAAATGTGAGGAGCCGCCAGCACCTAACGTACGTTTGCAATCGGGGCATTGCCCTAACGACCGGTGCGGCGAGGAAGACAATGGAAATATTAGCAGTGGATTTGACATCGAATATCGGTTTGGTGGCTCACGAGACAAGTACGGAACGAAAAGTAAACATTCGGCGCCACGCGGTTTACAATAGCGATCGTTCAACTCGGTGCAGGTGTCGAGCCCGTCAGCTGAGCTCGACGAGGTGTACAAAAACTAAAGCGACGCGGAGTTCTTATACATAGGCCGGCCTTGTCGCGGACTCGAAACCAATGTAAGAAGTGATGGCGAAAGAAATCGGCTGGCTCGAAATAGCTCGCGTTGCGTAAAGAAATGCAAGATGTTTAAATCTTGTACAAATTGTAATTCCTGAAGGATCATATGAACTGGACGCAATCGATAAGTACTTGAAACGAGAAATCCTGAGGAGATATCCCAACATACATGATTCCAAGGACAACGACGAATACCCCCTCATCATACGTGCTAACAATAATACGATAAAGAGTGAAATATATTGCTCCTATAAGATTAATTTTGAGAAACCTAATAACATAGGATCGTTGCTTGGATTTTCGGCAAACCGTATACTCCCACCTAAAACTTGGTATGAATCCGATACTCCTGTGAATATCATAAGCATCAACGTGATCAGAGTGGAATGCAACATAACAGCTGGATCATACAGTAATGACAAACCCGTACACATTATTCATGAATTTTCACCTCGGGTTCTTCCTGGATATAAGATCTCGGAAACTCCGCCCCGAGTCATTTATCTTCCCATCGTCGTGCGAAGAATAGATGATTTAGAAATACGTCTGGTAGATCAAAACAAACGCCTGATTGATTTTCGTGGCGAAGACATAACTGTTAGATTGCATGTAAGACGACGAGACCGTAGCACCTACGATTAAGTGCTGTATTATGCTCTTGTATAATAAAACAAACGGGTCTCTAATCGCGACCGCCACAACAAATACGTTCATCGACAAAGTGAGTCAGACAAATTATCACCCTAGCATTGGAACACCTACGCTGAGGAAGAACCTGAGTTTGCAAAACGTGCGTTTTCTACAATCTTTGGGATTTGTTGTAAAGCAATAATGTCTGACATTTTGGCAATTGGCAATGTGCCAACCTCTGATAATCGTATAACCAAGATAGACGTGCACACATATAATCCATATGCAAATACGACTCTTGGAAATAGTGATGAAATAAGAATACCGATACAGCAGCAGGATCTGTATACGCTGCCGTGCGAGAGTTTCTTGTACATCGAAGGAAAAGTCGTTTTAACGGAGACTCCAGCTCAAGGAACAAGTGACAATGTTATTCTCGATACCAATTGCGCTACTTTCATGTTTGATGAAATTCGATATGAACTGAATGGAGTCGAAATAGATAGCTGTAAAAATCCTGGAATAACGACTGCGTTAAAAACGCATGTATCCATCTCTCCCGGAAAAAGTAAAACATTGGGTACTGCCGGCTGGTATCGTAAGCTGAATGTTACAGATTTCAATTTCTGTATACCATTCAATATGCTGTTTGGTTTCGGCGAAGATTATAACAAGATTATCGTTAATCCGCGTCAAGAGTTGGTCTTAATTCGATCACGGAACGATCTAAACGCTTTGATTGGTCCTGATACTTTAAAACCTAAACTCGAATTATTCAAAGTTCAGTGGCGAATGCCTCATGTTAGCCTGGAAGAAGTAACTAAACTGTCGTTATTGCGCATTCTCGAGAGAGGACAATTCATACCTATGAGTTTTCGCTCTTGGGATCTATAGGAATATCCGCATTTACAGACAACTACGAAGCACACGTGGGCCATAAAGACAGTAACGCAATTGGAGAAACCTCGCTTCATCATATTCGCATTGCAGAATGACAGGAAAAACAAATTGAACACAAGTGCTAATCAATTCGACGATTGTAAACTGTCAAACATACGGCTATACCTAAATTCGGAATCGTACTCATATGATGACCTGAACTTGGACTTTGAAAAAAATAAGTATGCAGTACTTGACGACATGTATGCAAAATTTCAAAACTCATATTATGGAAACGGATACAGTGAACCACTATTGGATGAATTGGAATTCTTATCACGTGGTCCGTTTGTGGTCATAGACTGCTCGCGTCAAAACGAGTCTGTTAAAAGTGCAACCATTGATGTGCGCATAGATTTTGAATGCAGAGATAATGTGCCAGTCAACACAACTGCTTACTGCTTAATCATACACGATCGTATAGTCGAGTACAGCCCGTTGACCAACGTAGTGCGTAGAATACTTTAACGCAGCACATAATGGTTCGTGTAACGTTCGTTGATCTACAAGGATTCAAGACTATTGCACTGGATATTTGAGCCTCCATTTGGAATTCATCGATTGACTGCTGCTGAAATACGCCAGGTTTGGTGGTTAACGAGGAGACATCATGGAATTGCTTGGCAAGACGGATATGTCTCATACAATAAAGCCAAAAGTTGTTTGAAACTAGCTCTGGAAAATACGCAGGCCATTGTCAAGGGATTGGAAAAGAAAACATGGTTATGGAAAATAACTGGAGTCGAAGCTCTTGACGCGGATACGGATCTAGAAGAGGACGTTCCAAGATTGTCGAAGCTGCAAAAAGGATTGCATAGATGTGCATTCCATACTGGTGTTTGTGCCATGGAAAATGTATTTAAACTGTGTCAATTATATAATGAGCGACAAGGACCATGTTTTTTTGAATAAAGTATAACAATATTATTCTACAAAAGTTGTATGTTTCTTTTCTTAAATAGAATTAGCCCCAAAAATAAAAGCCAATCGCAACCGAAGTACCCCCCCCCTCCACACCTCTCCTGCTGTGTCAGCACTTTAAAAAATAGCTTGGCTACTGGCTTTTTTCAATGATTGTCGGCTACATCGTCCGTATTGAAGTATCAACGATGTGGTCTGCCCGAGCAACGAACAACGAGTTCAAGCAATCGCACACACAGTAAGTTCTCTGACAATATACTGCAAAAATATCCACTGAAGTACAATTTCTTTCTTATCAGAGTTGACAATTTGGAACAGAGGATAACGCGTGCGATGCGTATGTTGGGCAGAAGATATCCCTTGACGGATACATTCTACAAATACCTTGACATTGGGATTCGAATTGGTGGTTGCTGCCACGTAGAACTGGCTATAGGCGACAATCACGGCAACGAAATTCAATTTTCGATGGCTACGTGGAAATATCTTCTACACAAGAGATACGGCATTCTACGGAACTTTGTCAACTCGGGGAATGCTGTGCACGTTGGTGATATAACTGTGGAATTCTGTCAGTTTAATGGCATAAAGCTTGCAAAATTATCAAATTCGACTAAGTTCATACAGATTGCCGAGAAAATGATGACAAGATTGTTTGATTTAGAATATTGTATCAACCACATGTACTCGTGGCTATCTGAGAACCTTTATTCTGTACAAACAAAATATTGCAAATTTATGCAAATAATATCTACTGTTACCGATGATTTTGCAAAAGCAATTGTGGAACATGAAGATTTTGAACGCAATTCATTAATAGACACCGAATTGTTAGCTTTAGGCTGAGATGTAATGCTGATAAAATAAAAGGTGATTAAAAACATAATAGCTCTTTCATCTTCTTGTCCTACCTTAGCCTCACTCTCCCTAATCGGTGTTTCGTTCACACGTTCCCAAGGCAGAGGAATTTGCTGACTTTTCAGAGATACAGGCGTCCAGCCTGCCGCGGTCGATTCCTGTTCGTTCCTGTTCGTATCATATTTCATAAAAAATCTTGCCTAAATAATACCCCCCACCGCTGGCCCCGCGGTAACCCGATACCCCCCTCCGCTGACGTAACCGCAGGCCCCGCGGTAACCCGATACCCCCCCCAGCGGTAACCCGATACCCCCCCTAACCCGATACTCCCCCGCGCGCCTCACCCCCCTCGCCTACATGATCCAGAAACCGTGTTTATTTCCTACTGACCCCAGTAATTCGGTATCTGATTTTAGGCTGACGACGGTCACATACGGAACTGGGCCGGCTCCTTACCTCGCGCACAGGGTGTTAAGGCAGCTAGCCACCGACGAAGAACATCAGTTCCCGTTAGGCGCACAAACCATCAGGACCAACACCTACGTTGACGATATTCTGGCCAGCGCCGACGATCTCCAGCTTGCAATGGAAATACGCCGTCAGCTGACTGGGCTCCTTGCATCAGCAGGCTTCCAGCTTGACAAATGGGCCAGTAACGACCCTGACCTCCGTTCAGCGTGCGTGGAGACGAAGGTATTCCAGGACAAAGAAGTCCATGGGGCTCTAGGACTCCTCTGGGACGTCCGGCAGGACTCCTCTGGGACGTCCGGCAGGACTCCTTAGCCGTCCGTGGGCCTCGAATCGCCGATACGGTGCCGTCGACGTGGAGCAAGCGAACAGTGCTCTCCGAAATAGCACGGCTATTCGACCCGCTTGGATGGTTGGCTCCAGTAATCGTCAGGGCGAAGACGATCATGCAAGATCTATGGCTGGCTGGCGTGTCGTGGGACGAACCCGTAGATGCTTCGGTGGCGGCTCGCTGGGATCTACTACGGACCGAGATCGCAGCGTTAAACGAGATCACAGTGCCACGGTGGGCAGGGTACTCACCAGACGAGTCCGAGGTGGAGCTCCACGGGTTCTGCGACGCATCGGAGCGAGCCTACGTTGCCACCGTGTACCTCGTGGTCCGGCGTACAACAGAGACCTGATCGAGCTTGCTGATGGGGAAAACACGTGTGGCCCCCATCAAACCACTGACCATTCCCAGGCTGGAGCTGTGCGGCGCAGCCCTGCTCGCCCGTCTGATGGCATCGCTGCAGTCGGAGATGAACCTCGCTGAGGTCGCAGTCCATGCTTGGACTGACTCGACGGTGGCATTGGCGTGGATCCGGTCGCATCCGTCCAAGTGGAAGCCCTTCGTCGCACATCGGGTCGCGGAGATTCAAAATCTTCTACCTGGAACAACGTGGAGGCATGTGGGGACGCTGGACAACCCTGCAGATCTGGCCACTAGAGGGATTTCCGCTGAGCAGTTACGTACCTCGTCGCTGTGGTGGAACGGACCCTCCTGGCTGTCAAAAGTAAGCTGCGATTGGCCTGAGTCGACTCCGAAGATCCTCGACGTGGAGGCTCTGGAGTAGAGGATCGTAGCTGTCGCACTGGTGACCATGACGCCAGAGGAAAGTCCACTTTTGAACAGGTTCTCGTCCCTCTCGAGGCTGACTCGAGTCACTGCCTACCTCCGTCGCTTCATGGTGAACTGCAGGACTTCAGGTGCCAAATCGACCGGGCCCCTGTCAACAATCGAGTTACGAGAGGCGTTACAAAGCGTGATCCGAATTTCTCAGCGGAGTACTTACCCTCTGGAGTTGGGCTCCCTCACACAAGGTAAGCCGATTCCACAGGACTCGAGCCTCAAAGCGTTGACTCCTCTTGTATGTGACGATGGCATCTTACGGGTCGGTGGCCGCCTGCATCTGTCATCGCTATCTGAGTCACGCCGGCATCCAGCCATCGTCGACAGGTCGACACATCTGGCGACGCTTATAATCCAAGAAGCGCACCAGAAAACTCTTCATGGGGGCCTCACCACAACCCTGGTCTGGATCCACAGGGCGTTCTGGATTCCCAGGATACGTGCTCGGGCCAAGAAGCTCCTGCGTGACTGTGTCACGTGCACACGTCTTCGAGCTAGCGTGGGGTCCCGAGTGCACCCTGCTAAACCCTTCTCCACTGCAGGAGTGGGCTACGCTAGCCCGGTGCAGATCCGTACATCCAAGGGCCGGGGGCATAAGAGCCATAAAGGTTATATTATGGTCTTTGTTTGCATGACATCCAAGGCCGTACATCTGGACGCTGTCACCAATCTGACCTCCGCTGCATTCGTGGCGGCGTTCCGGCGACGAGGGCGTTGTAGCAACCTGCTCAGCGACAACGGTACCACCTTCAAGGGATCCGACGCCGTCCTGAGGGAGATGTTCCGAGAGGCGTCACAGTTCTACGCAACTGTCTCGGAGGAACTGGCCAACGACGGGACGCAGTGGATCTTCATTCCACCGTACTCTCCGCACATGGGCGGCCTGTGGGAAGCAGCGGTTAAGTCCGTGAAAAAACACCTTCGACGGGTAATAGGGGAGACAACACTCACCTATGAGGAAATGGCCACGCTGCTGTGCAGAGTCGAAGCGTGTTTAAATTCACGTCCTCTGATCCACTCACTCCCGGGCACTTTCTCGTCGGCGAGCCGATTCACTCTCCCCCCAAACCCCCCTCCGACACTCATTCCTCGTCTCTGACCACGCGGTGGCGACTTATCCGTAATCTCCACGATCATTTTTGGCGCAGGTGGACCACCGAATACTTGCAACAGTTGCAGCAGCGTTCAAAGTGGCAGCGACAACGGGAGAACGTCCAAATCGGCACGCTCGTGCTCGTCTTCGACGAACTCACACCGCCGACGCGCTGGCCGTTAGCACGTGTCACCGACGTGCACCTCGGACACGACGGACTCGTCCGTGTGGTGACTCTGAGGTCCGGAACCCGCACTTTCCGTCGGACTGTCGCCAAGGTGGTCCCCCTGCCAATATCTGAGGAGCACGGAAGGATCCAGGATGGCTAAAACCGCGGTTAAAACACTAACACCGCCACGACGCTACGCGAGCCTGTCATGGCGGGCGGCGGCGTTCATTTACCGCGTAGTTGAATGAACGCGTAGCGAGGTGCCCCCCTTCCCCTCCTCCTCGTATCGACTCCTCGATCACGCGCACCATCGACCGGTGAAAACAATTTCGACGCCGATCAACCGACATCGAGGCGGGCGGTATGTTCGCGATTCTAACGAGGAAACGAGAGAAGATATAAATATATATATATATGTAAATACATGACGCAGACGACTAGCTCGACGGCGCGTGCGCGACGTCGCTCCTGCGTTCTCTCCCGCGTCCCGCGAGTCCCCGCGTGGATCGAGCAGCTTGGTGACTCTCGCGGGCCGCGCGGGGGACGGGCGTCAGGAGCGATCGCGCTAACGGCCGATCGACGCAGTCTCTGTTCAATCGACCATCGATCTATCGCAAGCGTGTTGTTCTCTTTCTCTCCCTTGTGATTCTCGATCCGTCGGCCTTTTTCCTGCCGCACCGTTTCCTCGAACTGACAGAAATCTTTCGACCCCGCGAAAGATCCGAAGAGTTCGAATCACCCTATAATACATAAAGAGGAAATACAAAAGAAGATTACAAAATTACTTGGTGAAAATATCGTAGAACCATCGAACTCCCCTTATAATTCTATGATATGGGTAGATCCAAAAAAACCGGATGCAGAAGGTGACAAACAATCGAGAATGGTTGTAGATTTTCGCAAACTAAATGACGATCGGTGATTCGTACCCATTACCGAACATTACGGAAATTCTTGATCAACTCGGTTCTGCTAAATTCTTCTCAACGTTCGACTTAGCCTCCGGTTTTCACCAAATTCCCATGAATCCTGCACATGCTCACAAAACAGCTTTTTCCGCAACACACGGTCACTATCAATATACTCGAATGCCCTTCGGTTTAAAAAACGCTCCAGCAACCTTCTAGAGACTAATGGACCAAACATTAACGGGACTACAAGGAACAGATTTATTCACATATCTCGATGATATTGTTATTCACGCGCGCTCTCTTGAGGAACACGAAGCAAAATTTAAGAAACTCGCCGAACGATTAGGAAAAGCAGGTCTTCAACTCCAGCCAAACAAATGCGAAATTTTAAGACGCGAAGTAGCCTATTTAGGACATATTATTTCTGAAAATGGCGTTAAACCTAATCCTGAGAAGGTGCGCGCAGTAAAGGAATTTCCCAAACCAAAAACAGAAAAAAATATAAAGGAATTTTTGGGACTCATCGGTTATTATGGCCGATTTATACCTGACTTCGCGAAAATAGCAAAACCATTAAGTACGTTACTAAAAACGAACACGAAATTTTGCTGGACCATCGCACATCAAATAGCATTTGAACAACTAAGAGACACGATTTGCCAGGAACCCCTTCTACAGTATCCCGATTTTCGAAAAACGTTTATTTTAACGACCGACGCGTCAAAATATGCCTTAGGTGCCGTGCTGAGTCAGGGTACAATAGGTAAAGATTTGCCTATCGCTTATGCTTCTCGTACTCTTAACAAAGCAGAAATTAATTATTCAGTTACCGAGAAAGAGTTGTTAGCCATTGTCTTTGCAGTCAAACATTTTAGACCTTACCTTTATGGAAACACATTCACATTAGTGACAGATCACAAGCCGCTCATCTGGCTACAAAATATTAGTGACCCATCATCGAAATTACTGCGCTGGCGATTTATATTAGATGAGTACTCGTATAATATAGTATACAAAGCGGGAAAAATGAACCTAAATGCTGATGCTCTCTCAAGGAACCCATGCAAATGCCAGGTACTGCCTATTACTGCTAAACGGCCAAGATCCACAACTTCAGGTACAAACGAAAACGCTAAATCACATAGGTATAATTTACGACATACACCATACCGTAAAATACGCCAAGTTTGTAAAAAGGTCAAAACTTCGCACTTAGGATTAACAAAGAGGAAACGACAAACAGTTTCAAAGTCCTCAACGGGCATTTCGGGGAAATCCATTTATAACTTACGAAAACGAATAAAAACGGCGCACCAGTATCCACGTAGAGAACGACCTTCGAGTGGCGAATCATTGATAAAACCCCGATACAAAGTTCCACGTTTAATCATATCGTCAGATACAGAAACGGACGTACAAGGAGACTGTGCTACCTCGGAGATTTCCCGCTGGACAGGCTTTCTGAATAATACTCGGGTAACAGGTAGGCTTGATTGTAACGCTTTATTTTGGTATTGGTAAACACTTATTGTTACATTTCACGACTACTTTCCTCGGTGGTCGATTAACTACTACTCGTGGGGTCTGGCGTCCCACCCATGGTCGCCTACCCCCTTTTCGCCGACAGGGTCCTTCCCTCTCTCTTCAGCATCTTCTTCGACCAGCTCCGATCTCCACAATCCCTCCTTCTTTTTCAGTTTAAACTTTTGGGTCTTTAATTGCGAATTTCCATTATCTTCGTGTTGACCCCCTTCGTCTGATCCCACGTATGTCGCTGTGCTACTACTTAGGACCTCACTTTGTTTTGGGCTAGCTGACAATTTCTTCACATGTGTCGTATGTCTTTTGAATTTTCTTCCGTCTTTTTCTAATGTAAGTTCATTCCCTTTTCTTTCTACCACTTTTTATTCATCTTTTCCGAACCTACGTTCCAGTTTGTTTGAGGCTGTCATATTTTGTGCTATTACTTTGTCTCCTGGCTGTATGTCGCTGGAATTTGCTCCTCTTGCTTTGTCTTCTCTATCTTTCCCTTTTTATTTTTCGACAGTGTCACTGTCTTTTGCTTCAGTGTCTCCTTCTGTGGCTATTAGTTCTGTTATAGACGGTATTTTGTCTCTGATGTTCCTTCCCAGTAAAAGTTCTGACGGAGATTTTCCAGTTATTCCGTGAGGTGTGAAGTTGTACATTAACAAAAATTTTTGTACTTCCACTTGGTAGTCTTTTCCGCTAGCATGTGCAATTTGCAAGCGTTTTAGGATTGACTTGTTCATGTTTTCTACCTCTCCATTAGCTTGCGGCCAATAAGGTGGCGTGTGGATGAGTTTGATATTGTGAGTATTACAAAATTCCTTAAATTCACTGCTGGCAAATTGCCTTCCATTATCAGCCCTAATACTTTTTGGAAATCCCAGACGCAAGAACATCTCCGAGAGATGACTTATTATCATAGATGAAGTTGTGACTTTCAGGAATTTAATTTCTTGGTATCTGGAATAATAATCAATGATTACTAATATCATATCTCTATTCTTAGTGTATAGCGTAGCGTACGCTCCTGACGGCGATAATCGCTATCGAAGGAGGGGGAATACAGCCAAACTGCTCAGAACGCAGAGTTAGTGGACTGTATTGGTTTTGACGAATCTCGATAATCGAGAATCCGTCCGCTCGCACTAGCGTAGTCACGGTTAAGCCGATTCTACTGCGTGGGCGTCAGCGTAAGGGTGGCGGTTAATCTTACAAGGAGGTTGTAAGGCTCCAAGTTCGATAATCCAGCCGAATTAACCCGTGCATCAACAACCTTGATTCAAAGCTCGCGAGTGACTCAATACGTCACGCGGCTATAGAAATCTCGGTGGAAGACGTGGTCCAACTCACCACTTACTTGCACAAAAGCGACTATATATAGAGATATATAGAGGGGGCGTATTGTAAGCGTGTTCAGACCAGTCACTATCCCCACTCTCAATACTATCTCCGTCGTAATGACGACGGCGTATATGGCAGGTGCGACTATATTGGTTGAACCGGGTCAAGCCTGCCTAGCTGTGCCGCGCTCGCTCACCCAGAGGAGGGGGGGACAGACCAGGCCTTACCTGCGAGACCTGTGGCTGGACCAGCCAATTCCGACACCGAAGAATATGCGAATCCCGTAGGAAAGGCAAGGGTGTAAGGGAAATTGACCTTCACAATCCGAGTATCCGTTCTTCTGCATCACTGGGACGTCACAGCGTATGCCAGAGCTTATGGCAGAGGAAATGTACTCGGAAAGAGTGTCCTCCGTGTTACACGGGTGGCCGTACGGAATCGGAAACACGATTCCTTCCAAGAGTTTCTCTTGGACACTTACACGCACACGATCGACTATCTGCGCACAATAGAAGCGGCGTATAACGTAAGTGTGTTAATAAAGAGTTTCTCTTGAACGGCGGGCAGTGAATTCGGGGAACGAACACGAATCTCGCGTCAATCACACCGAAATACACTTGTGTATTTTGAAACTCGGAAAATCCAGAGCTCGATTTATAAATATTGCTATTATTTTATGGCTCTCTGACAGCGTGTGGAACGATCTCGTAATCGAGATCGGTTCCGTTCGCACAGTCGTGCCAAAGCTCGCCGTCAAATACTTGTAACAAGCATCCGACAGCTCGACTGGAGAGTGGATTACGAATTAGTTGTTTCAATAATTCAGTAAATCCAGAGTTTAATAACTCTTTGGTGGGCTTGATTCTCTGCTAGCGCGAAGAACGGTCTCGTAACGAACTCCTTTCTGGTCGCACAGTCGTGCCAAAGCTCGCCGTCAAATACTTGTAACAAGTATCCAACAGCTCGACTGGAGAACTTTTACCGCTGCGAAGACTCGTAGGACAAGTGATCGCTAGCGCGCCTCAATAGCAAGTGATCGCCTGCACGATTCGTGAGCGAGTTACTCCTCGCACGTCTCGTGAGCAAGTAACGACGTGAACTCGATGCGGCAACGAAGCGTCGCGAGAGCGTCAGCTGACCTGCTACGCGGCGCTGTCTGTCTCTTACTCGCCTGTCTCTGTTCAACGTACGTCTGTTTGTTGTTCTCTTTGTCTCTCTATACCTTCGCGACACGAGTTTGATTTGAACGTTTTGCACGTTGATCTACCGATCGCCGTGTTTATCGGCTGACATTAGCTGGTAGCCAGAAAGTCACGCCGTTTTTACTTGAAATATTGTTGGTTATTTGGCTCCTCGGAAGAATAACATCGAGGAGGTCACCAACGAATATAGATCGCGAGAATCGCGAAATTCAAGCACGTTTCAAACTAACGCGATATTTAAACATTAGCGTTTGAGGTATTACAATTCTGTTGTTTCTCAGTATCACCGGGCCCATTGACGTCAGTTCTGTTCTGAAAGGGAAATATATATTTTTGTCCTGTAATGGCCAAGAATCGTTATTAATTTTTTTGACTGCGTCGACTATGTCTCTGTCTTCTCTGCTTTCTGAGATTATTTGGGAAATTTTCATCGCCTTTGGGGCACTTCTCTCTACTATGGGTCGAATGAATTTTCGTCCTGTAGCTTGCATAACCTGGACACGGAATCGGCAATATTTAGCTTGCCGGATTGGTATATGACTTTAAACTTGAAGGTTTGTAGTCTTAGCAGCCATCTCTCAATCCGTGCAGGTGGTTTCGAAGATGGCCTAAATATCATTTCTAATGGTTTTGTGGAGTCTTTCCACTGCCCAAACTAGAGCCAGGCTCTCTTTTTCGGTTTGAGAATAACGTTTCTCTACACTAGAAAGACTTTTGCTTGCGAAAGATATCACTTTTGGGTTTGCTTGCGTATCAAATTGCAGCAACACTGCTCCCAGTGCCACTGGGCTAGCATCTGCTATCAGTCGTGTACGCCGTTGTGGATCGAAGTATGCCAATGTTGGGAGCTTTGCTAATGATCGCTTGAGCTGCTCAAAGTGTCGTTGGTGGACTTCGGTCCATTCGAATTTGGTGTCTGTGTTTGTTAATTTCCGTAAAGGTTCGACCGTTGTTCCAAGGTCCGGCAGGAATTTTCCTACATATGTTACTAGACCTAGGAAGCTTCGTAGTTCTTCCTTGTTTCCTGGTGCCTGAAAATCTAGAATTGTTTTTACTTTCCTTTGATCTACATCGATACCTTCGCTAGATAATTTATGCCCCAAAAAGTCTAATTCGGAAACTTTATAGAGGCATTTTGTTTCGTTTAATGTTACGTTGTTTTCTTTCAAGGTACTCAGTACGGCTTTTAAGCACCCATCGTGCTCTGTCCCGGTTGATCCAAATACGATTATGTCGTCTAGATAATTAAGACAATTCGCACAATGTGATAAGATTGCCTCGAAGGTTCTCTGAAAGATCTCAACTGCCGAATTCACTCCGAACATGAGGCGTTTATAGCGGAACATGCCCTTGTGAGTAATAAATGTAGTGATGGGGCTACTGTCCACGTGCAACTCAAGTTGGTGATACGCACTTAACAAGTCCAGTCGCGAAAAATATTTTGCTCTCCTCAATTTTGTTATAAGGGAATCAAATGTAGGTAGCGGATAGTTTTCTCTGAGGATGGCTACATTTGCTCTGCGCATATCTACGCAGATTCTGATGTCCCCTGATGGTTTGAAGATAACCACAATCGGTGATATCCAAGCGCTCGGCTGTAAAACACGCTCGATGATGTCGCTTCGCAAGGCTTCCTCCAACTTGCTCTCAACCAGGCTTTCTACTGAGATCGGTACTCTTCTCACAGCTTGCTGGATCGACTTTGCATAAGGATCTATGGACAGTTTTACTACCACATTCTTTATCTTCGGAAACGGTATTGCTGTCTCCGGTTTATTCGCTTCTAGTCCCAACTTTAATATTCCTAGTTGTTTTGCTGTGTCCTTTCCCATCAGTGAAATGTCCCCCTTCATCACCACATAGAATGGTGCTACGATTTCTTTTTCTCCCACCAGATTAATTGTGGTTACAAATCTATTTTTCAGTTCAAGTGGACGTCCGGATCCATACGATTTTAAAACATCTGTGGTTTCAGTAAGATCCCATATAATTGCTCTATTTCTGGAAAGAAATTCCCAATCTTCCCCTTTTATTACATTCACCTTGGACCCAGAGTCTATGAGTACTACTAGACGTACGCCTCCAATAAGGCATTCAATTAAATCGTCAGAGTTATTTATGGTTCCTCCTTCCGAGTTAATTTTGAAGCAATCGAAGTCTTTAATCTTGTCTTGTGCAACGGATGTTGAGACGCCTGAATCGACATAATTGATCCTTGATTTAAATCGTTTCTGCCTTTGCTTGGATCGTTCTGGAGTAGCAGGTATTTTCCTTTGCTGGCGCGTCCTGCAACATCTAGCGAAGTGTCCCTGAAAACCACACTTGTTTCATTTCACATTCTTTGCTGGACATGCTTTTATATTGTCGGTGTGTCCCGAGTTTCCGCATCTGATGCATTGATGGGATTGTCCACTCTTTTGGAATCCCAGTTTATTTATTGAGGCGTATGTATTCGACGATGTACTCGGTCCTGCTAAACTTGCATTCATGGCTGTCGATTGATTCATTATTTGTTCATGTACTTGACACAATTCGATAATTTCGTGTAGTGTCCGCTCCTTCTCCAGGATCTTCTTTTGTAATTCCATGGGGCACCAGCTATCGATGATTTTGTCTTTCATATTTATTTCTATTGCTTCACTCTCACTTTTACCAAAGAAACATCATTTTACTTGTTGTCTAATTCTTAGTACGAATTTACGGAAATTCTCTCCTTCTTCCCGCTTGATGTTCCTGAAGAGATGACGTTCGAAGGTGGAGTTCTGTTTTGGAGAAAAATGTTCTGACAGTTTGTCTACTAGCACTTTGAAAACATCCTTTTCCTTATCAGTGTCCACCGCTACAATAGCACCAGGCAAACTGTAGGCAACCTCTTGTAGTTGCTCGCCCCCAAAGTGTAAAAGCTTGCTTCTTTTTTTTCCATAGTCTGTTATATCTTCGGATACTAGGTAAAGTTCCAACGAACGGAGCCATTTTTCCCATTCAACTCTGAATACGGCCTTGTCTATGCTTTCACATAAGAATGGTTTTACTCCTATCCCCGATATATTTAACGCCATTTTCACACAATACACTGCACTTCGACTCACAGCCACCTCGCAATAATACTGCGTCTCGGCTCACAGCCGCCTCGCAATAACACTGCGTCTCGGCTCACAGCCGCCTCTCAGTATTTATTCCGTGAATATTGATATTCTCACACGCGAAGGTTCGCGAATATTAAAGGTGAAAGAAAAAAAATCCTCGTCGCCAAATGTGCTACCTCGGAGATTTCCCGCTGGACAGGCTTTCTGAATAATACTCGGGTAACAGGTAGGCTTGATTGTAATGCTTTATTTTGGTATTGGTAAACACTTATTGTTACAGTTCACGACTACTTTCCTCGGTGGTCGATTAACTACTACTCGTGGGGTCTGACGTCCCATCTATGGTCGCCTACCCCCTTTTCGCCGACAGGGTCCTTCCCTCTCTCTTCGGCCTCCTCTTCGACCAGCTCCGATCTCCACAGAGACGAAAACTCAGACACAAATACGGACATCGAAACGACAAACGAAAACTTAGAATTATATACAGGTACGGACGTTGATACAATAGATTCGGACGAAGAACAAACAAACGACACTTGCGACGCTGTCTCACGTGGAAGTACTATATCGCGACAGAGCCAGACTAGAACATTAGAATCCGACAAAATTCACGAGATTATAGAAGTTATTCCAAATTACGAAATTCAACCTCATAGCATAGAATCGCTAAACGACGGCCCCACACATTCAAAAATCGAGACAGATAATGTCACGTGTACAAATTTAACACCAAACAACGACCCGGTAGACGACATAAGCGACGATTCATTTCTTTTCGAAACTGTGCAGACAACAGCGGAAATACACCACCCTGAAAAGAAGAGTCATAAAACTTAACATTACTCTGTAACAGACAGAGACTACTATAATAACAATTTTGCTGACTATATTAGAAACTACAAAAATATAAAAGATACACCAAACATTTCGGAGACAAACGATACAATTTTCATGACGAATAATGACTACGCCCACTTTATATCAACCGACAACAGAAATTTTACACCTACCACGGACACGTTAATAGCAAAGAAACTACTGAACAAAGACGATTTGCAACATCAAACATTGTCGATCGGCGAGATAATCGTTACGGAGACGAGAAACAAATATATTTTTAGTTTGGTTATATCAGGTAAAGAGCGCGATACTCCGACGCAAGAAAATCTCTTTAGAACACTCAACAGTTTAAAACATATTTGCATAAAACGAAACGTAAAATCTATAGCTGTTAGTATAGAAGATCTAAAATTGAGCCCCTTAGACAGAGTAAGAGTACGAGGTATGTTCCGTTATATCTATGCAAACTCCGGAATTTCAGTATTAATATGCTTAGACAACACAGTAATTCCTAATCTAAATGAGAGACAAGATATAATCCGCGAAAATCACGAAACACCAATCGGCGGTCATAAAGGTATCCCCAAAACTTTTAACAGGATTCGCGAGAACTATTTTTGGAAGAATATGAGAAAGGACATAGAGGAGTTCATTAAAAGATGCAATAGTTGCCAAAAGAAAAAACTAGTCAGAATTAGAGCTAAGCAACCAATGATTATTACCGATACACCCATGGACGCCTTCGAGAAAGTTGCTCTAGATATTGTAGGTCCCTTGCCCACCTCTGCGAGCGGAAACAAATACATACTAACCGTACAATGCAACCTAACAAAATTCTGCGAAGCATACCCACTTCCTCATACAACAGCGCAGATAGTAGCAGCAACATTAGCAAAAGGGTTTATATCGCGTTACGGTTCTCCCAAATACATTTTAACCGATCAAGGA
Source organism: Sphecodes monilicornis (assembly GCA_913789915.3). Lineage (NCBI taxonomy): Eukaryota > Metazoa > Arthropoda > Insecta > Hymenoptera > Halictidae > Sphecodes > Sphecodes monilicornis. The sequence continues at coordinate 80,294 of CAJYYI030000499.1, forward strand.
ACTAATTTTTTGAGTTCGACTATGAAACAATTGGCAAAATTATTTAAAATAAAACAATTGAAAACAACCGCCTTCCACCCGCAAACAAACGGCTCTTTAGAACGAAGTCACGCGGTACTTATAGAATACTTAAAACATTTTATCAAAACAACAAAGGACTGGGATAAATGGATTGGATTCGCTGTCCTCTCATATAATACATCGGTCCATGACGGTACGAAATACACCCCTCACGAGCTAGTCTTTGGGAAAAAGGCACGAGTACCCTCTAATTTTGAATATTGCAAAAAAAATAATTTCACGTATGAAGCATTTCTCGTAGAACTAACAACGCGACTAACGGAACTTCGAAAGTCCGCGGCAGAAAATCTTAATAAAGCAAAACATAAATCCAAGATGTACTACGATCGCAGTATGAAAATACAGAAATTTAAACCGGGAGACTCTGCCTATCTAATAAAAGAAAAAGTAGGGAAACTAGACGACCGTTATTCCGGACCTTATATAATTAAAAATATAATAAACGATATAAACGCTACTATTTATTTAAGCCCAACAAAAACAAAAACAGTACATATTAACAAACTTAAATGCGCTTATGCTCCAGAGTCAGAACAATCACAACACCAAGAGAACTCATTATCACTGTAAAGAAAATCCATACTTTAGATCCCAAATTAACCTTCCTGACTCCTTATAAACGACAAAAAAAAAACAAAAAAAAATTTTAATAAGGAACTTCTATCAACCACTTTCTGACAGCCAACACGTTTAATTTATACAAATTATTATCTGTACCAATACCGCAGGATATAGTAAGTAAGAAATATGCGTACATAATTCCTCAGGCTTCGTATTCAGCAATAATAACAGACCGCACCTTGTACATACTCTTAGCGGAAAACGAATTTAAAACATTGTTAACGAACGTATATTTGGGACGACCCACGGACATCTGTTTCTTATGTCCGTGGGACGTCCCTCGGACATACCACGGACGTGGGACTTAGATTATTTCGTACTTGCCAGGGACGTGGGACTTAGATTATTTCGTACGTTTTCGGATGCTATATATTGTGTTTCTATTATTATACTCAAAATATAAGTTTGTCACGCAAAAACTTCGAGCAGCGAAGCCTCAAGGCGACGCACAGTGGCCAAAAAGCGAAAAAATCATAAAAAAATATTTAATAATAATTCCCCAAAAATAAAAAATATATGTACACGCCTTAAGAAAACAAAGTTGATCGTTCTGTCCCTTTGCATTTTACCTTATCATAAATAAATATGTATAAATAAATAAATTGTTATAAATAAATAAAAATACATGTATCTATACTGTTATATATAAATATGTAAAAAATAAATATATTGTGTTAGAGTATGGATATATTTAAATGTACACGAATATATATATATTTATTGTGACGTTGCTTCTTTTCCGGCGCGTCTTCCGCGGACGAAACGAGATGCAACTCCGGGATTTTACAGGCGCTGAGACCGGGCCTCGGCCGGCCGTACGGACGAGGTCCTCCCGGCACAAAACGCGATTCGAAAACTCGATAGCGATACGAAAGACCGATGTTCGGGCGCCAGGTGTCGGGAAGATACCACGTGAAACGAGACGGTTTTCTACTCGTAGAGAAGCGAATCGAGAATTTTCGTTACCGAGTGTCAAGTTACGCTACGCGATTCGCGAAGGGTCAGAGGTTCGGACGCTGGAAGGACTGGGACAGCCCTTACGGCAGAGCGGATCTCGCAGGTCAGGAAATGACAATTCGATTTGTCTCGAGATTAATTTAATCGGTGTCAAGCGTTACAATTTTGGCGGCTACGTGGCCGCGACCGGAGAGCCCGCGCTCTTCATACAAGTTCAGCGAAAGGGTGGACGTTCGCAGCGCGGGTTTGTCAATTCTTTAAATATCGCGAGAATACGGTAGTTCGGTATTACGATCGAGGAAATCGATACTATTGCTCACGAACGCAGATGGACGGCGCAATTACAATTTGACTGCCGTGTCGATTCCCGGAACGGAACGGAGAGAGAGCGTGCGACAGCACGCGATCTTTGTTCTCGCTCGCTCGCGCGAGCACGCTATACCCGTCGTCACGATTTTACGCGACCGAGATCAATAGACGGTTTACTCTAATTCCACGAAAATTACACTCACTTTTCCGACGCGACTCCTCCGTGGAAAACTTCCGTTATCTGACGAAATACAACTCAAGCTCAAAACGCCGGCAAATGGCGTGAGCCGCGAACACGAGGCGAGACGCGCTTCGGCCCGCACGAAATCGAGGACGATACGCGAAGCGGATCGCCCTTGAGCGAAATTCTCAAAACGAAACATTCACGAAATAAAAGGGAAGGATCACTGGTCGACTTACCGTTTTCCGGAACTGCTATATCCTTCGGTTTCGGGCTCGCAAACTTTACACACGTTTTGGTATCTGCGAAACGGTAGGCGGCACGACAGTGATCCTTCGCGATTTCGGCAACGGCGATCTACCCGGCGATCACCACCCCGCTCATTATTCGGAATACCTAATTGGTCGGTCTCGCACGCGAAATATTTAATTAGTGTGGGTCTCCCACGGATGGTCCCTGGCCCTAGACGACATCCGAATTTTCCATAACGACCACCTCTTGGTGACTGGGGCGTCCTAGACAGTCCCAGGGCGCGTCTACACCACCCACGCGTATGGAACCCCTTCCTACGGGATGAGACGACGTCAGGACCTTTTGAGTGGAGTTCCTCTTTCCGGAAAGTCCGATGTCGGTGGGGTTCAGAGGCCTGAGTCGTCTCCGGGTTGTTCGGCCCGTGTGTGTCAGTAGCCCTTTTTGAACCAGCGCGCTGGACGTTTTGTTTGGCCAGCAAATCACGAGGGGAGATCCCACGGAGGGAGCCGCCTTAGGCTTCCTGAGAGGGATGGTGGTGCACGGGGCAAGTCCTGAAACTTGCCGTACTCGGCGCGCGCGGTTTGAATTAGCCGTCGATCGGTACGGTACGCTAGATGGCGGTCCGGTCCATTCGAAATGCCTTTCCGGCCGCAAAGAATAATGGAAAAGTGACGTCGCAAAATCTGCAACGTCACAATATATATATATATATATATATATATATATATATATATATAAGATAAGTGATAAACTTGGTAATAATGATAAAGGAGTACAATACTGGAGAATTACACGGCGTCGCTTTGTTAACTTAGTCGCTTGGTCGAGAGAGAGTGAAGCCAGAGCAGGGGCCCACACGCGTCTCAGCACGGCTACCTGAACACGCAGCTATCCCCGAACTACCGATCACGCGGTACATTTAAATTCGCTTATACCGTGTGTAGACGTACACACAATATCTTACATACCCCCACTTTGTGATTCGTCGTAACACTGCAACCGCAATTTTTGAACACAATTCGCATGAGTTTGTCTTCTCAAAGGTTTTGTAAACATGTCTGCTATATTCTCGACGCTAGGAACATAATCTAGGTGGATACTATTGTCTACTTTTTCTCGCACTAAATGGTACGCAATGTCAATATGTTTTGTACGCGCTTTTTCTATTCTGTTTTTCGCGAAGTCTATTGCAGCTCTATTATCGCAAAACACTGTAAATGGTGTCTGTTTCCCTTTCTTCCGTATGGGTTTCTTGGTATCTTTCTTGGTCTTCCACGTTGTCTCACATCTGGACTCTTCTTCGTTCCCACTATAATAGTCATCACTATCACTGTCGTCAACGGTAATTCCCTTTTCTGATTTGGATTTCAGTGGTATCTGTATGTCTTCCTTTAGTGATTCTTTAATCACGGTCTCAGCCATTGTTGAAACTCTAGCTATTAGGAAACGGAAATGAAGAGGTATATGCAATGTAGAGAGTGTAGTTAACAAGAATTATAATATAACGAAAAATATACAGCAAAGGGGTATGAAATATGATACAGTGTAATGATATGAAATGACGACAGGTCGTGAAGCTCACGAACTGTTTGTATGAAAGATTCTCGTGAAGCTCACGAGAATCGCAGCGAAGAATATGGCTCGGTGTGCAGCGCACAGAAGTAAACACCAGCGTTAATTGTCACTGTCGGTAGATGACAAGAGCGAGCGCGGTTTCGACGCGCCTATTTATACTTGCTCGGGACCATTGGTTCGGAAGGATTGAGGAGTGGGATTTTTGAAATTGCAGGGAGCCGCCAGCACCTAACGTTCGTTCGCAATATCGGGGCATTGCCCTAACGACAGGTGTGGCGAGGGAGACAATGGAAAATAGGCGTTGGGTTTAAAATATGGAATATCGGAACGATGGCCCACGAGGCAAGTACGATGCGAAATATAAACAGACGGCGCCGAATCAGTTTACAACCGCGGTCGTTCACCGCGGTGCACGCGTCGAGCTCGATCAGCTGAGCTCGGCGAGGTGATGAAAAACACCCGAAATGCGAAGTTCTTATGTCTAAGCCCCACGTTGGGCGCGGGTAAGAAATCGACATAAGAACCAGGCTCGAGCGGTATAAGAAATCTCTTATACTGAATACAATGCTACACTGACGGAGCGCAATGCTAAATTGGATTAATTATTGGACAGCCATACTGTTCGGTTTTATTTCTTCTATGCTAGGGAAATCTAAGACTACTTGGTTATTCCCAAAATATTTTCATACCCCATTTTTGTCTCATCAAATTGTACGTGCTTGGTTTGTATGATCTCTTTGCGCTTCGGATCCCACAGTCTGTATCCTTTTGTCTGACTCGAATATCCTACCATGATACATTCTCGGGCACGTGGGTCTAACTTCTTCCTTCTTTGCGTTGGTAGGTGTGCATACGCAAGACATCCATAGACTTTCATATGTTTCACGCTTGGTTGATGTCCCGTCCAAATTCCTTCTGGAACACCATCTTTCAAACTGCTATGGACCATCCGATTTCGTGCGTAAGCTGCTGCACTCGTTGCTTCTGCCCAAAAAAGAAGAAGGTAATTTCGAAGAATTTAGCATAGACCTTACTAAGTCCATTAAAGTGCGATTCACTCTCTCTGCAATCCCATTCATCTGAGGATTCTCAACGCAAGTACGTTCATGTTTGACACCCATGTCATCAAACATTTCTTTAATCTCTTTGTTGCAGTATTCTAATCCGTTATCGGTGCGAAAACGTTTCACTTTTAGGCCTTTACTACGTTCAACTTTAGCAATGTATCTCTTAATAATTTGTGCTACTTCTGTTTTCTCCTTTAGAAAATGAACTTTTACTTTTCTTGAATAGTCATCTACCATGGTCATAAAATACCTAGACCCTCCAACTGAACGTGTAGGTATTGGACCACATAAATCTGAGTGTGTAAGCTCTAGTATATTATTAGATTGTGTTCCAGGAATAGACTTACATGGAACTTTGGTCGATTTTCCAATGCAGCAGCCAGGGCATTTTTCCTTCCCAATTACATTGTCTTCGAGTCCTCTTGTTAAACCTCTCTTAGCAAGTTCTTCAATGCTGCGCATGTTAATGTGGCAAAATCTTGCTTGCCATAAATTTGGTTGTTGAACTGCTAAATGGTGAACCTTGACTGTGCCACCGTCTTCTGGATTTGTGACATCTGCCTGAACCACATACAAATTATCTGTACGATGAGCTTCTACTATTACCTTTCCTGTCTGTTGGTCCATGATCTTTGCCAAAGAGTTTTCGAATACAAATGTTTTATTTTTCTTTTCAATCTGCGCCACTGACATCAAATTTCTTCTACAACCTGGTACGTAGTATACATTCTTCAACGTCAGCTCATATTCTTCATTGTTAACTATTGAAATCAGAATAATGTCACCAATTCCATTCGCAGTGAGTGCTCCAACATCTGTTTTCATTGTCGCATCAGCAGTGCCTATTGGTTCAGACCGTGTTTCCCTAAAATTCCTGTACCAATCTCTATGTTTGCACACATGGTGAGTTACAGCACTATCTAATAACCATGCGTCATTCAATTCAACATTGTGAAGAGCCATCAGAAGTGCGAATCTGTTACGATTTCCAGGATACTCTCTCTTTTTCGGTGCATTGCTTCGACATTGCTTTGCAAAATGTCCTGGTTTACCGCATCTAAAACACTTACTTGTTATGTTAGCCTTGGTTGTGTTATATCTTTTTCCTTTACTGACTTGGTATGCCACCACTTCAGGTTTACTTTGACGTTCGTCGATTCGTGATGCCCTTCTATCGTACTCCATTAAAAGTACTTCCTTAACTTCGTTCGACGTGAACTTACTTTCATCCAGATTTGCTAGTGACATTGTAAGAGCATCGTAAGTGTCAGGTAGGCCAGTGATCATGGCATATGCCAAATCATCGTCCTTGATCTCTGATCCAGCTTCCCTTAAATAATCTGTACAAATCTTCATTCTGGATAAATATGACGCCATAGTTTCGTCATCTCTTAGTTGAATTCGTACAAATTCACGTTTCAGCTGCATAATTCTTTGTCTCGATCGTGGTTCGTATACCTGTTCCAAAACCGTCCAAGCTTCTGCTGCAGTTTTGCAGTCCACAATGTGTATTTGTTGATCTGGGTCAATCGTCAATGCAATTGTCGATAATGCCTTTTCGTCCGCAGATTGAAATTTCAGTTTTTCAGCTACACTATCGCCTTTAGGTACTGCAGTCCCGTTTGCGTACGACCATAATTCTCTCTGAATCAATAACATTTTCATAGAGAATTTCCACGTACTATAATTATCAGCATTTAATCTGTCGATTTTATCTGTTACGCCAACGGCTGCCATTTCGATAGTTTATAATCTGTAATATTTAACAATGGAACGAACTCACAGGCTTGCAGGGTGAATAATCCTTCCTCCGCGTGGCTCACGCTTGTTACTTTGTCTCCTCTTGGTGGACTCTTCCTTTTCAATATATATATATATATATATATTAGCTCACTTTCAATAATTCATGCACAACTGCTCTGGGCCCATAACCATGTTAGACTATGGATATATTTAAATGTACACGAATATATATATATATATATATATATATATATATATATATATATATAAGATAAGTAAAGCCAGAGCAGGGGCCCACACGCGTCTCAGCACGGCTACCTGCGCACGCAGCTATCCCCGAACTACCGATCACGCGGTACATTTAAATTCGCTTATACAGTGTGTAGACGTACACACAATATCTTACATATTGTTTTAAATAAATAATTTGTTATTAAATAAATATATGTGAATAAAAATATTGTTATAAACAAATATTTCTATACATTTTCATTGCATTCCACCGTATATACGTATATACAAACGTTGTTGAAAAGATATAAACAATAGGAAAACATTTTATAAACACGCTTTTATATGTCCGACAAACGTCCAATTAACGTCCAGAATATGTCCGGCCGTACGTACATTGTACGTCCATAGGACGTCCGCGCGGGACGCGATGTAACTGGGACCTCTCTCGGACATACCTGGGACGTAAACCGGATATATCTCGGATATATCGTATGTCCCTGGGACGTACAAATTTCCGGTAGCGGACGTACATTGGACGTACATTGGACGTCCGAGTGCTATCTGGGATTCATATACAGGGTGGCCCACATAACTCTGAACAGCTCAATATCTCGAAAACTATGCCATCGATTTTAATGTTCTTAGTCTTAAATTGCATGGAACTGAAGGGCCTTTCTGACTAAATAAACGTGAAGTGGCCTCCCTTCTCCTTTAACGGGGGAGGGGAGGTACCTTTGTAATTTTAAATGGAACCCCCTATAAAATGTTACATATTTAGATTCTACCGGGAAAAAACAAGTCAATTTTGTCTGAAACATTTTTTTGTCAGATACTTGCATGATGAGATATAACAGTTTGAAGTTTCGAGTTGTAGGTACTTAAAGTTCTCGGAAATAGCGTTATGGAATTATACGCGCTTGAGTCCATTGCTTATTCATGAAGAAACACAAACAATAATATTTACAATTCTTGAGTTTGACTCACTTATCTATGAAAACGTTTTCAGTTTAGAGCTGTTATTCAAGCCGTAACATTGTGATTATGGCTACTTTTGACACAGAAGTGAATATGTTATTAACGTTAGGTGAATGCCAAAAAAATTATCGGCGTGCAGCAGTGATGTTTTTTGAACGTTATGGGATCAAAAAATGTCACGCAACATTTCATAATTTAGAAAAGCGGCTTCGCGAGCACGGTGAATTGTGTAAAAAAACTCGCAATAAACCTAAAGCTGTCACTAATGAAAATAATAGTGCCAGTATTCTTGCTGCAATTACATTAAATCCTCATATTAGTCAACGTACACTTGCACAAACATCACATATTAGTCGTTCATCGATTCAACGAATTTTGAAACGGCAAAAGTATCATCCATATCACACGGTTTTATCACAAGAGCTTTCGATAGCAGATTACGATCACCGCGTAAGATTTTGTGAGTGGCTGCAGGGTGTTGTGGAAAATGACTTTTTGTGCAAAATACTTTTTTCCGATGAGGCCACTTTTATGAATTCAGGGCATGTAAATAGTCCTAATCTGCATTATTGGGCCGTGGAAAATCCAAATTGGATGCGATGTGTTCCCTTTCAACTTCGATGGTCTTTAAATGTTTGGTGTGGCCTAATAGGAGATTTTGTGATTGGACCTTATTTTTTTCAAGAAACTGTAACATCTGCATGTTATTGTGATTTATGAAAAAATCATTTGCCTGCGCTTTTGGAAGATGTGCCACTGCACGTTAGAAGAGAAATGTGGTTCCAACAAGACGGCGCTTCTCCACATTTTGCAATCATCACCAGGCAATTTTTCAACGAAAAATTTGGGAACAAATGGATAGGTCGTGGGGGACCTCGTCAATGGCCTCCTCGATCCCCCGATCTAACACCATTAGATTTTTTCTTATGGGGATATGTAAAGGACAAAGTTATGTTTGAACCACCGACGACAAAAGAGGATATGAAACAAAGAATACGTGACGCTTGCGCTTCAGTGACTCCCGAAATGTTAAAAAATGTTAGAACAACTTTGATGTTTCGAGTAAATAAATGTTTACAAGCCCGTGGTGGACATTTTGAACATTTAATTTAAAGTACATTTTATTTCTTCACGAATAAGCAAAGGACTCAAGCGCGTATAATTCCATAACGCTATTTCCGAGCGCTTCAAGTACCTACAACTAGAAACTTCAAACTGTTATATCTCATCATGGAAGTATCTGACAAAAAAATGTTTCGGACAAAATTGACTCGTTTTTTCCTGTAGAATCTAAATATGTAACATTTTATAGGGGGTTCCATTTAAAATTACAAAGGTACCTCCCCTTCCCCGTTAAAGGGGAAGGGAGGCCACTTCACGTTTATGTAGTCAGAAAGGCCCTTCAGTTCCATGCAATTTAAGACTAAGAACTTTAAAATCGATGGCATAGTTTTCGAGATATTGAGCTGTTCAGAATTATGTGGGCCACCCTGTATAACTTATATGCATGCTGCAAATTTCATCGAAATTGGTTTATTGGTTTACGAGTTATAAATAATCAAATGTAGTGAAAATTGCAATTTTTCACGATTTTCGGGCTATAACTGCCATTTTTACCACATTTGATTGTTTATAACTCGTAAACCAATAAACCAGTTTCGATGAAATTTGCAGCATGCATATAAGTTATATGAATCTATAAAACACATTTTTTAAATTTTCGATATTGGCCCAGATAAAAAAGTTGTAATAATCACTATTATTTATTATTTTTTTTTCACAATTCCGAGCAAATGCATTTCTTCAACATGTTTCTTAGACGTCAATTACCAAACTAATCCTTCTAGTCTTACAGAGAAACTGAAGTCGTTTGGTCCATTTATAAAACAGTTACACTAATGTAAATTGTATGTGATCTATTATTAATTTGAGTAGCTGTATTTATATAAGGTATATATATATATATACCAATTCTTAGCAAACATTATGTACGTGTTAGAGAGATTTGCATGAATTGCAATAAATTGAAAAGATTGTCTATTGCGAAAATTAAAAAAAAAAGATAGCACAAAAGTAATAAGATAGTTAGAAAAGCATAGAGATAACAAAATGAAAATTTTATTTTACAAAAACGATGATATAACTGTATTAATACAAAGTGTACCTTTATGATAATTGCAAAAACAATAAATACTTTGTGAACTTTTGAAATTCTATAATTATATGCAATGGCAATAATAATAGGAAATAAAATGTATTTGTAAGATTGTTTTACATTTTCATTTGATTTTTATATTTACATTATTTCAGAATATGCGGAATTTTACAAGATAACAGGGTGGGATAGATGAGGAAAAGGTTCATTTTGTGATAAAAGGATTATTACCAGAAATAATATATCTAATTTGAAATAAAGAATTGATAAAGATAAAATTTTTTTTTTTGAGGAGGAGGAATGCCTTTACGCACGATTATTGACTACATCATTTTATTCGTCGAGAATTTGTCCGACGAATAAAGATCCTTTTTTATTTATTCCAAGCGCATTTATTCGCAGCATCAAATTTGTCATCTTTTATCTGTATCTTTATTCGGAGGCTTCGAAGAAATCTTCGTATAACTTTTGCCAGTTCAAACATACGCGTTGCCGAGCGTCTAGTCTGGAACCAGTGTCCGATCCATGGCATACAATCTAAGCAGATGGAGAATTGCGCAAGAATGAAAATTTAAACTTTTACATTTTTCAATATACTTACATAAAAGTATTGCGAATGAATTGAGGAGCTTCTCCCGATGAAAATGAGTCCAAACACGACACCATTCGAAGTATTTTCAATATTATAATTTTTATCATTACATTACGTATTAATAAAAAATGTTCGATTACACTCGAGTTTGGACTCATTTTCATCGGGAGAAGCTCCTCGATTCATTCGTAATATTTTTATGAAAGTATATTGAGAATTGTAAAGGTTAAAATTTTCATTATTGCCCAATTCTCAATCTGCTTACATTGTACCCAGATAGCACTCAGACGTCCAATGTACGTCCAATGTACATCCGCTACCGGACATATGTACGTCCCAGGGACATACGATATGTCCGAGATATGTCCGGTTTACGTCCCAGGTATGTCCGAGAGAGGTTCCAGTTACAACGCGTCCCGCGCGGACGTCCTATGGACGTACAATGTACGTACGGCCGGACATATTCTGGACGTTAATTGGACGTTTGTCGGACATATAAAAGCGTGTTTATAAAATGTTTTCCTATTGTTTATATCTATTCAACAACGTTCGTATATACGTATATAAGGTGGAATGTAATGAAAATTTATAGAAATGTATTTATTTGTTTATAACAATATTTTTATTCACATATATTTATTTATACATATTTATTTAATAACAAATTATTTATTTAAAACAATATATTTATTTTTTACATATTTATATATAACAGTATATATACATGTATTTGTATTTATTTATAACAATTTATTTATTTATACATATTTATTTATGATAAGGTAAAATGCAAAGGGACAGAACGATCAACTTTGTTTTCTTAAGGCGTGTACATATATTTTTTATTTTTGGATTGGATCAATTAATGAATAATGGATAAGGTATATACATTGTTTAGAATTTGGTAGGGTAATGTTAACATATATATATAGATTAGTTTACATTTTTTGAGATAATACGTTATAATTATTTCATGATCTTCTTATAGTAATCTATTTTACAGTATTAAATAAATAAATATAAATAGTTCATATTTTACATTAATTATTAAAATGGCTTTTAGATTAATGGTACAAATGATTCGTGCTTTGTGTGACGCAAGATAGGTTAGTTTAACGTAAACAATATATTATGATCATAAGCACGTAAATAAATTTTTGCACTCCTCTGGTCCGTTCCGCGGCCCTCCTGAGCCACGTCTGTATAGACACTTCCGCGTCTTTATGGTTCGCTGAAGTGTTTGCATTTTTTGCTGCATCTAAAAATTAGAATTTCAGTTGAATAATATTGTATATTTGCCTGTATGCAACGAAATATTAAAAATAATAAAGTGTACGCGAATAGTTACCTATTAGTACTTTGGCCAATAGCGTTGCGTCACATCTCTTCTTGCCCAGCCAGCTGTACTCCATGGCAAATGTCATCAACGCCTCCATCGCAGGTTTTACAAAATTAGCGGTATTGGTACCGCCGGTAACTGCTAATTCTTTGGCCTGCAAATTAATAATTAATAATCGGAGTCTAATATTATTTAAATCTGGAAAACAAACCCTATTAACAATAAAATCTCCTTCAATATGGCATTTTGTACAAGAATTATATCCCACATGAACTTTTATGCATTTGATAAACGATTTTGCGGGGGCATCATAAATAAAAGATTTTATTTGTAAATGGTACAAATGTTCATTAATTAACAATTCACTATTACAAAGGACTATTGCCTCTTCAAGAAAATCGAATAAAAAACTATTGACATCTTTTGGTTTTTCATAACCATGATAAATGCCGATCATTTCCATATATGTATATCCTGTTATATTGCAAAGAATTGGATATGCTTGGCTGCTAGAACTCTTTGACAATGGAAGACCATCAATATTTACGTTAATTTGAATTTTATTATTGTTAAGAGTACAAATGCCTATGAATTGGCCAAGACTTAAAATTGCACTTTTTAAACCAATCTGAATAAACTACATTGCTTTCACTTGTATTCGATGAAGCAGAAGCTTCTTGATGAGAAGCATCGTAAGATAAAGGAAAAGATCTTTTAGCACGTATGTAATATTTTTCCATTTTCCGCTTGCCTGCCATGTTTGTAATCTAATGCAAATAAATAAATATAAAATAAAAACTTACGTTTTCACGTTACGGATTTCACGTACACACGTGTGGGCTGTGGACAACATCGTAAAATCACACACACTTTTTAAAAAGAACTGATAGTCCCATGAGCGGTAATCTACAAACAATTGTAAGATAATTGGAAAGTTATATTTTCACGAACCGTACTACATGTAGCCACGTCGACCGTCGATATCAAAGTGAGTTTTCACCAGTCCTAGTCCTGAGGGCGTCCTTCTTTTCACCATGGCCTGTTCTATAATTTACGACTTTCTGATCCTCGAGGAACGTTCCTTGAGAGATAGAGAAAGCTCGTCGACGAAAAGCACATGGACCGTCTCAAATATCTGGCCTTACTGATTTTCTAACACAATTAATGCACATGAATCATTACATGCAAAATAGGACAACTGTTTACGATATTTACTTGTAAAATGAATGACCAATGTTTCAGACGCAAAGAATAAGGACAGCATATTTTTTTAACTATATAGTATTATACTTTTGATCCTTTATTTCGGCATTCTGTTAATACCTAATTCTTTAAAGACCATGTTGAACAGGTCGTTGAATTCATGCTGGTGTCAGCTGAAACGTTATTGAATAAAAAGTATGCAGTGATATATAAATAATCAAGATGACTTCGATTTTTCAATAAAAATAAAAATTTTCCGAATTTTCTTGTATTCTGATTTGTAGAAGACTGAGTACTGATCACTTTTTGTTGGGAATATTTTTTCTGACAGCGGTTCAATGATCGCAATAACAATAATTTATTTAACACAACAAAATTGTTATTAAATATTTTTCTATGATTTTTTTGTCGCTTTTTGGCCACTGTACATTATTCGTGCTTGCCAGTACTTAGATTATTTCGTACGTTTTCGGATGCTATATATTGTGTTTCTATTATTATACTCAAAATACAGATTTGTCACGCAAAAACTTCGAGCAACAAAGCCGCGAGGCACCCCACAGTGGCCACAAAGCGACAAAAAATCATAATAAAATATTTAATAACAATTTTTTTATGTTAAATAAATTATTTTTATTGCACTCATGCAATGTGGCAATGGCCAAGAAGCGACAAAAAATCATAAAAAAATATTTAATAACAATTTTTTTATGTTAAATAAATTATTGTTATTGCACTCATCGAACCGCTGTCAGAAAAATGCCTGTTGCATTTTAACATAAAAAAATTATTATTAAATATTTCTATCTGATTTTTTCGCTTTTTGGCCACTGTGCGTCGCCTCGCGGCTTCGCTGCTCGAAGTTTTTTCGTGACAAACCTATATTTTGATAATAATAGAAACACAATATATAGCATCCGAAAACGTACTTATAAATAATCTAAGTCCCACGTCCGTGGGACGTCCGAAATTTTGGTCCAAGGCACGTCCCACGGACGTACGCGACGGACATTGGACGAATCGGACGTAATATGGACGTACGGTGCTACCTGGGTCCGACCAAATGCATTTTTTCAACATGTTTATTGTTAGACGTCAATTACTAAACTAATCCTTCTAGCCTTACAGAGAAACTGAAATCGTTTGGTCCATTCATAAAATAGTTATACCGATAAAAATTATTTGAGTAATTCTATGTACCAGCGCGGGGACTCGTTAGTCTTACTACGCTACCGAACCATGCTGAAAAGCATTTTTAGACAATCGACACAACAGCAGAGGAGACGACAACAGCACTGCGGTGGACGGCGCGAAAGTCAGCCAGCCATTTTGTATATAAATCCCGAATTTCATAACGATGACTTTACTACAATTTCCTGAAGCGAAAAAGCAATATTTTCTCACGGGCCTTTTTTTTTTAAATTCTTTGTTCTACTCCGCGTCCCCGTACAGAGCCCTTTTTGGCAACCTGGCAGAGGCCACGGTGGACTGCGTTGTCGCCTGGATCCGGAACATGGGATTAGAGGTGTCTGCCGGCAAGACCGAGGCAATTACACGCATTGCCTCGGGGCCGGCGGCCGCCCCCCTCATGGATCCGGGTAGGTGGAGTCGCCGTCGAGGTCAGGCAGGAGATGAAGTATCTTGGCCTGATCCTCGACAGTCGCTGGTGCTTCGAAGATCACTTCGCGAGCTTGGCCCCCCGAGTAGAAAAGGTGGAGGTCGCCCTAGGGCGACTTTTGCCTAATCTCGGTGGGCCCGAGGGTAAGGTTCGCCGCCTCTACGCGGGGGTGGTTTGGTCAAAGCTCTTTTATGGAGCACCCGTATGGGCCCCGCAGCTTACGGTCAGCCGCCGTTCCACGATGCTTGTCAATCGCATCCAACGGCGGCTGGCTGTGCGGGCCATACGGGGATACCGAACCATCTCCGGTGAGGCGGCGCAACTCCTCGCCGGTTTTCCCCCCCTGTGTCTACTGGCCACTGAGCGGGCGGCCAATTATGGCTACGTCCGCTCGACCAGAAGGGGGGAGATAGACGGCGAGGAGCTCGCGAACTCGAAGCGCCAGGCCTGGGAAGACTTGCTGGCCCAATGGCGTCAAAAGGTGGTTGACGCCAATTCGGGTCGGCCCATATCCCGGGCCCTCCTGCCCATTCTTCACAAATGGTGCCGGAGGCGTGTGCGGCTGACCTTCCGGGTCACGCAGGTGCTCACCGGACATGGTTGTTTCGGTCGGTACCTGTGTTGGATCCGGAAGGAACCAACAACGCAGTGCCACCATTGTGGCGAGGACGTGGACACGTCGTTGCATACGCTGGAGGAATGCCCAGCGTGGTCGGCGCAACGGCGTGTCCTTAGAGGTCAGATCGGGTGGGACCTCTCCCTGCCGGCTGTGGTCGACCACATGGCCGGCGGTGGGGGTCCCTGGAGCGCAGTGGCCTCCTTCTGCGAGAACGTTATGTCGCAGAAGGAGGCCGCGGAAAGGGAGAGGGAGGCCGACCCCCTCTCCGAGAGGAATGTGTGGAGGTGGGCGGTGGCAAACGCCTCGGCGGCTGCCGCCGTCCCGCCTCCCTGACGCTGTGGGGGGGTGTGACGCCCCCCCCCTTAGTCGAGGGCAGATACCTTGGAGGGGGTGTTTCCGGCAGTGGGCGTGAGGGGTTGTCCACTGCCGGAATCTGGGGTAGTTACGGACCGGGAGGCCGCGGCGAGGAGCCCTCACCTCTTTAATCCTCGCCCCGACACCCCGGCCTGGCCGCAGCACCCCCCCCCCCCTTGCGGTGGGGGGGGGGGGGGAGCGACATGCGCTGCGGGAAAACGGAGAGCGGGGACCCGTGGAAATAGGGCCTCCCTCTCCGTCGCGTATTGGAGGTGCTCGCCCTAGGCTCCAACTAGGGGCGAGCCCTCCAGGGGCCGCGGGCGACACGCCTTGGGGAGCGTGTCGTCCAGACCGACGGTTCCCGGGATGGGGGGGCATTGCGCGGGTGACCGGCGCAATGCCCTGGTAGATGTAATTTGGGGGGGTCATGTCCCCCCCCCCGTGAATGGGGCGGCGGTTTGCCGCCGCCATAGCGGGGGAGTGGTCCAGTAGTGTTCGTTCCGAGTTCCTGGCCACTCCCAAACCGCTTAGGCAGGTCTCCGCAGGGTTTTAGTGGGTATACCCCCCTTCTCCTTCCATCCAGGAAGGGAGGGAGTCCCACATATCACCGTCTCTCCCCCAAGGGGGACGGGGAATGCGTAAAGCATTTCCCTGCGTTAAAAAAAAAAGGTCTGGGTTAGGTCTGGGTTAGGTCTGGGTTAGGTCTGGGTTAGGTCTGGGGACTGAGGGTATAGCGGCTTACCTTTGGTGACTCTGATCCAACGGTAGGTATACTGCAGTGGCGGTGGTCCTATACCTAAAATCCTCTCTCTCTACCTCCCCGTGGTGGTCCCTGGGGCGCACTAAGGTGCGTGCTGAGTGAGAGAGGGGTACCTTGCGCTAATGGCGCAGTCGCTGCTGGTCCTCTGGCCGCGGGCGGTGGGCTGCGTGGGCTGGCTGAGTCCTCCGGGTGTTCCTCTTCTGTTCTTATCCCACCCTCCCTCCCTTTTTTCTCCCAATTCCCACCCTCCCTCCCATCTCCCCTACCTTAATACCTATCCTATCCTATCCTATGAGTCACCCCCGCCTGGGTTACCCTCATCGTCTACCGACGGGGGTCCCCAGTGTAACGGGTTGACTCTCCCTACCCAATGGGTCGCCCGCGCCTGGGTTACCCCCACTGTCCGGTGGTGGTCCCCAGTATAACGCTGCGACCCAATCCTACCCTATCCTATCCTACTTCCCACTTACCTGGTTGCTCGCCTCCCACGATGCTCCGCCGTCCCTCGTCCGATGACTGGTGGCGCCTAAAACACACGCGCTCACATACATACTTTCACACACACTCACACTCACCACTCTTACTAAATCCTAGAGCGCTAAACACACACATACACACATACATACAGTACACAATACACTCATACGTCCATAGCGAAAGCTATGGACCACACCACCGCCCAGGTGGTCATGTTTTACCTGGGCGGTGGGGCTTACCTTTACTGGTGGGCCCAAGAGGAGTAAACCTCCAAAAAATCCCCTAGCGCCAAGTTCTTGGGAGTGCGGCGAAGGCGCTATTTGGGCGACTACGCTTGTCCAATGGCCGCAAGGGTTAAATGCGGTCCCTAGTATTCCCTGGCGCAACGGCCCCGCTTAAGTCGGGCTGCCACCGTCGGTAGAAGGAGTGGCCCACGGCGGCCGGCGGTGCGACCAATGGTCCGAAGTCCACTATAAAGGCCAACGAGTGAGGGTGCCTCCGGGTACCGGTAACCAGGGCCGATGAATGTTAATATGGATTCTCTAAAACAAAAATATTTTAAAAATAATACCAAGACGACGAGTGAAGAAAAGAAGAACAAGAAATCAGGAAAAACAAAGAAGAATGAAGAAGAAACGAAACATGTTATGAGGGAGAAGAGAAGTGAAGAGGAAGCACAAGACCAAGAAAAGAAGAAGATGGAAACAGAAACGCGGGAGGGACAGGACAAACCTGACAGTAAAAATAAAGACACCTGGAACGTTCCTAGTCCGTACGTCGCTCTACATGACATTGCGACCTTCGATTTCACCGGCTTGTCCTTTCAACCTGGAAAATCAAAGGTTATCAGAAGCCCCCCTTCAACTTCGTTTACGGGAGGTCACATGGAGAGCCTGCGACCTGCATCAAACTCCACGCCAGCGGACGTTTTTCTTACGCCGAGGGCTCTGATTTCGGGTGGTGCTTTTGTCACTCCTACGACATCTGTAAGCGCACTAGGGCCCAACTCTCCGGCCACGCGAACACACAAGCGCAGAAGAAGGAGTAATTCGGCCCCAACGTCGGCAGGGCATTCTGAAGAGGCGGCTGAAAAGACGGGGAACAACAGCAAGCTGGCTAATCTCCGTTCGCTAGTCAAGGCAACGAAAGACCTCCAGTCAATCTTCAGAGGACAGGTGGAACTAGACTCGGAGGTTCGCACTGGACTAGCTACTGTAGTCAAGTGCCTTAACGACCTGCAAAGGACGTTTAAAATTAAAAATAATGAAACTCTAGGTATGGACGACAAAAACAGCTCCTACCTTGGGCCCAGAGCTAAACTCACCTTCAAGGATCATGAAACCCCAGAGGGAAACAAGACCCAAACGATCCTCGCGCCGAGACACAACAGCAGACAGAGCACCCCAGCAGTTATGGTTGATGCTGGTGTCCAAACAGAAGACTCATTCTCTCCCGGCACCTTGCACAATGCACCACTAAAGGTGAACATTGGTGTACAACGTATAATGGATAAATATGTCGAAATAAACGAGCTTGCGCAACAAGAACAAGCACAGGGCGGAGTTATTTATTTGATCAACTCCACCAGACTCCCGACCAACAGGAGAGTGGATTCAAACTCCAAAATTTATAAGGAAGAGAAGTATGTATTCTTCTTAGTTGACCGTCCCACAGCTGACGATGTGACTGATGAACGGTCACTGTTCCGAGCCATCATCGAGCTAAGAGGCATAATGAGTGAAGAAAATAGGGATAAAATAACCATTATCACTCATGAAAAGCTGGACTCCAAGAACCTACACAAAATACTCGAGGCCGCATTCTGCGCTACAAGGGTACAGATTAACATCATGACAAATAAAAAGCAGACTGAACCTCACGAAGGTAGACCCAGCACTCAGACCGTCGTTGTGCAGGGAAGCGATAAGTCATATGCGGACATCCTAAGATCCCTAAAGAAGAATATTAATATAGACCAGGAGAATATTAAAGTTAAAAATATTAAGGAAACACGTAATGGAGGAGTCGCCATATCCATCAAAGGAGGTCTGCAGATGGCCAGTAAGTTTAGTACGCTGGTCAATAAGAACATTGAAGGATGTAATGCAGCCCTAGGTGGTAAGAGGTCAACGACCAAGGTTTTACACATACGGCAAATTGAGAGCGATGCCACCGTTCAGGACGTACAAACGGCCATCCTGAATGCTGTACCGAATGCACTACCAAATACCTTTGATGTAAAGCCACTAAGACCCGCTGCATATGGGCTACAAAATGCAACAATAAGAGCCCCGAAATATATCTCCGACAAATTACTGGAGCTCAGGAGTATCAGGATTGGCTGGGGTACTTCCCCCATTTATGAACGTGAAAATATACCGCAATGCTTTCGCTGTAGAGAGCACGGCCACATCTCCGCGCAGTGTAAAGGAGTTGATCGGAGTAAACTGTGCCGAAATTGTGGCTCTGATCAACACATCGCAGCCGGGCGAAAGTCAGCCAGCCATTTTGTATATAAATCCAGAATTTCATAACGATGACTTTACTACAATTTCCTGAAGCGAAAAAGCAATATTTTCTCACGGGACTTTTTTTTTAAAATTCTTTGTTCTACTCCGCGTCCCCGTACAGAGCCCTTTTTGGCAATTTGGCTCTTGAAACTTTATAAAAAATAAACGTTTACGTTTTTATAGAATAAATTTTTTTCTGTGCAGTTTTTCCAAAAAAGGGCTCTGTACGGGGACGTGAAATAGAACAACGAATTTTTTAAAAAAACTCCCGTGAGAAAATATTGCTTCTTCGCTTCAAAATGTGGGAGTAAAGTCTTCGAAAATCAAGCTGCTTGGTTATCTATCTGTCTTTGTCTCTTCTGCGAGTGACATATCTCCCTCTTTGTCGCAGCCCCATAGGAGAAACAAGGATCTCTCTATCCTTGTCTGGGAGCTTCCTTATTTCTCCGCAACTGTCGCTGAAATCAGCTCGAAGTTTTGCTCTGGCTCCTGCGCACCCTTAATAGTTTCTTTTTATTTGTTAGATCATATGTGGTCTGTTGTATTCGCGAATAGTTGCATATTTGTTTTATCACCGACGAGATACTGTTAAAGACAGCCAGCCTTACGGGACTTCGTGTCGCCCGAATAATTCAAGCGTTCTCTTACGCCCTCTAGGATATATTTTGGCTGGAGTAAGAAACAGAACGCCACCGACGATATTTCGTCGGTGCAGAAGGCCTCTGAGGAGATTCTTGAGACGGTGAGACGGCAGACAGCAGTGAGATCAGATGTTACATTCTCGAACAAACATTTTGGTGTTGGTTTTTAAGGCTTAAAATACTAAAAGTAAAATTAGTATCAAGGACAAAGAATCCTAGAAATTTTGTACGTAAGAAAGTATGAAAGCATATTTAGGAAAATCAATATTCAATAATTCCTACTTCTGATTTCTTACGAAATACCTCATTTCGTAATTTAAAAATATTTCATAAACAAGCATTATTTCCTTACACTTTTTAATACATAATTGTTCTAAGAATCGATCTCTGGAAACATACATATGTTGAAAAACAGATTAACGTTTATTTGACATACTATTTCGAATAATATAGAGTTCGAGAGAGACTCGCGATGATGAATTAATATAATACATACAATATAATTGTAGGAGCATCGATGCAAACAGCGAATAAAAAATAAAAACATTATTTGTCACGCGACAAAAGAAATGATTATGGTTATCTGTATTCGACACGGGTCGAATAAAGTTTTATTCGATGAAAATTTATTCGGCGAATAAAGATAATTTTTTTATTCGTCGAGTGATTCGTCTTTAGCGGTGAATGACGTTTTCATTTTCATCTGTACTTTTATTCGACTTCGAAGAATTTTCTGAGCCGCTTTCGAATGCTATAGCGAAGACCGAGCAGTCAAAGATTGGCACACGCGTTACAATGTATCGCCCAATGACCAGAGCAGGGATCGAATAAACTGTAAACTCTCATAAATCGAAGTTCCTTCTGGATATGTTGCTACCGTAAAAATTTGTTCGATGTCCTTCTTTAATTTCCAAAGAGACCTGAAATTTTCGAATTCCTATGTTTTCCTTTTTTGTAAATAAGATTTTCAACCGAAAAATCGGTAAAAATTCTTAAATATAGATGTCGATAACTGTAGCGGAATTGACCGACGGTCACGTATTACGTTAGCGAAGGAATAGGCGGGAAACGCACAGCGCTGTGCGCGAAGGTGAAAAAACTGTAGCGACACGACAAACACTGCTTCTTACGAGAACAAAGTGGACTGTATTTTAGTTGAGAATGAGATGTAGAACAAGAACAAAAAATATATGAACAATAACTGAATGCGGTGAGACTAGATCGAATGGAAGATGAAAAGCAACGTCGCGTACGAGAGAGAGAGAAATCAGCGCGTAGTTGAGAAAGTACAACGAGAGAAGCGACAACTGATTTCTGCGAATAATGAGCGCGAAGTGACGAAATTCGGGGAATCGAGAGATTCCGCACAATAGATTTATGGGGATTGGTTCTCGAGGATTACCCGATGATGGGGTGCCCGCTGATTGGGTCACCGTCATCGCGTGATCCTGTCGAGGAACGACGCGGTAACGCGAGTCGCGTAACGGCTTCGCAGGAGATCGCGATCGGCGGGTGACGTCACGACGGGGCGAGGAGGGCGCGTCGCGTCAACAGCCCGTTTGAATTCGCGCGATCGCGAACATACCGCCCGCCTTGAAACCTTGGTTTCAAAATGATGACGGATTGAATATGTACGAAATGTGGTGACGTAGAGTCGGACGCAGCCGACGCCGCAAGGAATGACAGAGAACGCGGCGCAATTTTACAGCAATGAAACTTACAACTATTGAACGCAACAGAATGAGAAGTGACAATTTAACTTAGAACTAAACGCACGCACCTTAAAACTAGGACGAGAATTACAAGAGAATGTAGTCGAACATCGACCGAACATAATTAAAATTTGACTCGAATAATTTGAATTAGACCACGACAATTTGTCTAATATTGATCGCATTCACGATGACAAAGCAGTCGCGAGATTTCGACACGCTCTAGTCGACGGTAGATCTGCTGGCGACGGGCAATGCGCAGAGCTGCACGATCGGTCGTTGGAACTCAGATTGAGAGGTGCGCACCGTGACGACTCGCGTGAGACCGTCGGGACCGGGATGGAGGCGCGTTACGCGACCGAGCTTCCATTTGCATGGAGGACACGTCGGATTTCGAAGAAGGACCAGTTGTCCGACTTCGAGCGAGGGGCGCGTTTTTCGTCATCGATTACGCTGTTGGAGCGTATTAATATAATCGGCCTGCCACAGCTTCCAGAAGCGCTCGAGCGTGTGGCGAACCAATTGCCATCGCGACAGTCGATTTTCGTTGATATTCAGAACCGACGGTTCCGGGGCTGTGGTGAGAGCGGACCCGACGAGAAAATGCCCAGGAGTCAAGGGTTCACAATCGTCCAGTGCGTCGGAGAGAGGAGTGATCGGTCTCGAATTCAAGCAGGCCTCGACCTGACACAGAAGAGTCGCGAATTCTTCGAAAGAGAGCGTTCGATCGCCCAGCACGCGACGTAAGTGATGTTTCACGCTGCGCACACCGGCCTCCCACAATCCGCCGAAATGCGGAGCCGCGGGAGGATTGAAGTGCCACGACACGGTGTCGTAGGCGGTACGATTTTAAAAATCTGGATCGCGCAATGCTGCGCGGTACGCACGAGCCAGTTCATTGTTGGCGCCGAGGAAGTTCGTTCCGTTATCGGAATACATGTCCGAGGGAAGACCACGCCGCGAACAGAATCGAGAGAAGGCGTTTAAAAACGCTGGTGTGGAATAATCTCCGACTAGCTCCAGATGGATCGCGCGAGTTGCCAGGCATATAAACAGCGCGATATACGCTTTGCGCGATTTAATGCCTCGGCCACCGGAAGCTCGGACTTGAACCGGGCCCGCATAATCGATGCCGCAATGTAAAAAGCAGCGAGAGGCTAGAAGGATTAGTTTGGTAATTGACGTCTAAGAAACATGTTGAAGAAATGCATTTGCTCGGAATTGTGAAAAAAAATAATAAAAGTGATTATTACAACTTTTTTATCTGGGCCAATATCGAAAATTTAAAAAATGTGTTTTATAGATTCATATAACTTATATGCATGCTGCAAATTTCATCGAAATTGTTTTATTGGTTTACGAGTTATAAATAATCAAATGTAGCGAAAATTGCAATTTTTCACGATTTTCGGGCTATAACTTCCATTTTCACCACATTTGATTGTTTATAACTCGTAAATCAATAAACCAGTTTCGATGAAATTTGCAGCATGTATATAGCTTACACGGATCTACAAAACACGTTTTTTAAATTTTCGTTATTGGCCCAGATAAAAAAGTTGTAATAATCACTTTTATTATTTTTTTTCACAATTCCGACCAAATGCATTTTTTCAACATGTTTATTGTTAGACGTCAATTTCTAAACTAATCCTTCTAGCCTTACAGAGAAACTGAAATCGTTTGGTCCATTCATAAAATAGTTATACTGATAAAAATTATTTGAGCAGTTATATGTACCAGCGCGGGGGCTCGTTAGTCTTACTACGCTACCGAACCATGCTGAAAAGCATTTTTAGACAATCGACACAACAGCAGAGGAGACGACAACAGCGCTGCGGTGGACGGCACGAAAGTCAGCCAGCCATTTTGTATATAAATCCCGAATTTCATAACGATGACTTTACTCCCAAAATTTGAAGCGAAAAAGCAGTATTTTCTCACGGGACTTTTTCTAAAAAATTCTTTGTTCTACTCCGCGTCCCCGTACAGAGCCCTTTTTGGCAATTTGGCTCTTGAAACTTTATAAAAAATAAACGTACGTTTTTATAGAATAAATTTTTTTCTGTGCAGTTTTTCCAAAAAGGGCTCTGTACGGGGACGTGGAATAGAACAACGAATTTTTTAAAAAAAGTCCCGTGAGAAAATATTGCTTCTTCGCTTCAAAATTTGGGAGTAAAGTCTTCGAAAATCAAGCTGCTTGGTTATCTATCTGTCTTTGTCTCTCCTGCGAGTGACATATCTCCCTCTTTGTCACAGCGCCATAGGAGAAACAAGGATCTGTCTATCCTTGTCTGGGAGCTTCCTTATTTCTCCGCAACTGTCGCTGAAATCAGCTCGAAGTTTTGCTCTGGCTCCTGCGCACCCTTAATCATCGATGTGGCATTTACTTGATTTGAGATTTGATTTGAATTGTTGACGTTTGTTGAAGAAAATTCTTCAATTGAAGTACCAACAACAAGATCTTGATTATTTTGATTTGAACTTCCTTCCATCCTGATTGGAGAATGGTGTAGCGGCATTCTTGTTTCTTTAAAAAGATCACGTCGGGGTCACCAATTAAATGTGGAGTATTTCAGAATAAATTAATATTATAAATCTTCCACACTTATAACTCCGTATTTAACTGAGTAATTAAATTATTTAGACGTGAATTATTTATAATTAAATTGTTCTTTTAAATATTTAATAAATTTGAGATCATGCTTCTTTGAAGGTTTATTTTGATCTGTTATTATAAAACACAATCGTTAATAGAAAACAATTAATAAATGAATTAATATTTACAATGTGTCTAAAATATTTTAACATAATTTAGAATTAATCAATATTATCATTGTCGATAAAATAGAAGTCTAACATTGTCAATAAAATAGAAATTTACATTATCTACATCCGCCACATGCTTAGTTTCGTTACCTATGTTCTGTCACGATGACCGTGCCACGTGTTAAATAAAGACTGCTTTTTTCCCGTCTGTTTGTTGTTTTCCTCCGATCTATACCAAAGATATTGCGCAACAATACTTGTGAGGTTCATTTTGTCTATTTTGAGTGTAATCTGCATTGCTTGTGTTCGGTTCGGTCGTTTGTAATCGTCGTTGCTTGTTTGGCTGTAAACACATGCTATCCTATAGCATGTTCCAATAACTACTCTATATTACGTCCGCGCATACTTCGGTATTTGTTAGATTACTAATTCCGTTTAGTTAGTAATGTTAAATGTCGGTGATTGTGTTTATGTCAGTGTTTTAGCTATCGTTAATATTATATTTATATCATTCGTGTGTGTTGTTTGTGTTGTATTATATTTCGTCAGTGTCCCAGTTGGCTTCGATACATGTCGATATCGAGGTTACTTAACCTTGATTTACTTTTGTTGCTGTGTGTCCTCATGGGGACGATAAAGTACTTGTTTAGTTTTAATTCTTCATTATTACATCTTATTTGTATTATGTGTTTTTGGATGTATTAATTATAAGTCACTTTTCTTCAGATACCGAGATTACATTTTCGTCCTTACTTTTCGATTATCGATTTGTATCAAATGTGCTTTGGTAAGGTGAAGTCATGTCTGTTTTGATTTAGGTTGTTTTCGTATGTAAATGTATATTATTTGTTATTAATTGTAGTTTGTGCTATATTTAAATAGGATTTTGTCTCTCTTCTGTTTCAGTTAGGCTATCCGTGTGGTTTCCTGTCTACTGGTTACGTCGTTTCCAGGTTATCTGTCGAGTTTGTATGTGTATTCTGTGTTAAATAATTGTTGCTATTCATACTCGATACATGTTATTAAAGTTTTTCTGTTTGTCGACTTATATAAACATATGCCTATATGTATACACATATGTATCTATGATTGTTGATATAAAGTGCTTAGTTAGTTTCTTAGAATTTCGTGAGCCTTTTGTTACGAGCCTGGGCCGAGCGGTAGCGCGCGTGGCCGGCGAGCGGTTTATAGTTTAAAGAGGAATATGGTTTTGATTGTTAGTAAGGTGCACGGACGAACCTGATGCGAAATCAGGGAGCCGCATAGGTTGGATAACAGTTTGGGTTCCTGATACAAGATCAGGTAGCTCCTAGGATATGTTAGTAACGGCCTCGTAACTTTAATATTATAAATTAATTGATACAACCCGAGCGGTAAGATTGTATCATGTGGGGACGGTCAACTAAGAATTACTGGATCTGAATGGTGGGTTAAAATCAATTATTACTCAAAATTACCTTGAACTAAATTGTATATTACAGGAAACTGGCTCTGTTACAATTGTTAGTGTCGCGATAAGAATTGAGTGTGTAGGAAAATGTTGTGTAGTTACCTAAGTACTACTGCCTGTTGGATGACGCACTGGCGATGCGGGGAATACAGAGAGGTTGAATAATTATGCCAAGATAGATTAATACCGTACTCGCGGAATCTATAAGGTTACTTGATTCGAAAGGGTGACTAGGCCCGATCTCACGAAATACAACCAACTCCAAAACGAGATTCAGCGTAACGACGTGTATAGCCCATTTGTCCTTTAAGCACTGCCCCCGAGGGTTAAAATTCGAGGGTTTATATACTGTAAAATCTAAGTGGGGATGCTCTAAAGATTTCCATATTAAGGAATCTTGTGCAACTGTCCCTGTACTGAATCATGCTTTGTGCCGGCTGCATCCAGCTGGATCATAGTCATCGTTTCTGTAAGCAAAGGGTGGAATAGGGCGTTTTACGTTCTCAGGAAAGCGGTTAGAAAACTCTGGTTGAAATAAGGCAGAGATAATTCTCTGTACGTAACACTTTACACTTTGTTTGAAAGTTAATCCTAGGTTTATTTATATTTTAGGTGAGCTATGGTTGTTGTCGCCATCCAGGGACGTGAAAATGCTACTTATCCTCAGGGTTTCAATATTAATAGATATTTATATAGCGCGTGCAGATTTTTGTTGTAATGCTTCCGACATTTTTGCTTCTAGTACTGATTTTGTTCTTAGAGACGTTAATAGGTGTATTGGTAAGATGTATTTCCTATATAGATCGCATCGAGCTTGCTATGTAGTTGTTATTTAATGTTTTTCGTATTATTTATCTGTCTGTATATTGTCTGAGTATTAGTGTCCTTTAACGTTTGCCACGAATCGTATTTTTATGTTTATTGTATTATTGTCCTGCGTATTTGTGTTTGAGCTTTCTTTAGTTGTTTTTATCCCCTTGAGGTTATAGAAACCTGTTACTAACTAGGCGTGGTGAGTGCAATTGAATTAAGAACTCTACTGTTGTGATGCTCTCGCCAAATTGTATTATTGTATTGTTCGTATGCTTCTCTTAATGGTTAAGTGTTAAGAATATATGTACTAGAAATCTCTTTTGAATGAATAAGACTCGCGCGCTTCTTTCCTTCTTCTATCTGATAGGAAGGGATGCGTCACGCCTATTGGCTCTAGCGATTCGCGAGAAACCGTCCTCACCTTAGTCCGGTATGAACACGTGTCTGACATAGTCGCATATCAACGTACGTCTCCCTTTTACTTTTGCTTTTCTCTTATATTAAACTATTTTTGATACTCTGACTCTGTGCTACAAAATACTTTACCAAAACCTCAAAGTTGTTCTAACATTTTTTAACATTTCGGGAGTCACTGAAGCGCAAGCGTCACGTATTCTTTGTTTCATATCCTCTTTTGTCGTTGGTGGTTCAAACATAACTTTGTGCTCTACATATCCCCATAAGAAAAAATCTAATGGTGTTAGATCGGGGGATCGAGGAGGCCATTGACGAGGTCCCCCATTTGTTCCCAAATTTTTCGTTGAAAAATTGCCTGGTGATGATTGCAAAATGTGGAGGAGCGCCGTCTTGTTGGAACCACATTTCTCTTCTAACGTGCAGTGGCACATCTTCCAAAAGCGCAGGCAAATGATTTTTTAATAAATTACAATAACTTGCAGATGTTACAGTTTCTTGAAAAAAATAAGGTCCAATCACAAAATCTCCTATTAGGCCACACCAAACATTTAAAGACCATCGATGTTGAAAGGGAACACATAGCATCCAATTTGGGTTTTCCACGGCCCAATAATGCAGATTATGTCTGTAATGTATCGAGGCGATAAGCCAGCCACCGTCGTTACCGACGGGACAGACGTGTTCGTCGTGTATCGGTTATTACGCGCCAGTCTCGACCGTGCGTTTTACCCAGCCACATATGTAATAGTTGCACTTTCGCTAACTAATAAACTGTTATAATTACAACCTTACTGGAATATATAACACTGGCGACGAGGATAATTCGTGGACTACAGTGAATAGAAGTATTCGTTTAATAATCACGTGTGCGAACTGTAATTCAGAGGGTATAAACATATTCGATAGTGCGAAAGTGGCGAGTGTAGTAGGTTCTTCCATGTGTATTCGAAGAATAGAGGAAAATTATTCAAAAGTATACGTAGATAGTCAACACAATTTAATAAACATGGAATGGCTGATCAAACAAAAAAGCAACGAGTAGGCTGGGTTTATTATTTAAACAAGGAAGAAGTAAAATCTCATCTAAAGTCACGGAAAATAAAATTCAACGAAAACGAAAATCTAAATAATCTACGCAGATTATTGGCAAACGCACTGAAATTGGAAATTAAAGTAAACGAGGGCGAGCAAGCAGTTTCGCGTGAAGTAAAACCGGGTCAGCCAAACTCCTCAAGTGGCAGCTTCGACAAGGAGAGTATAGAAGGTAAACACATCAAGGACGTTGACAGTCACAGCGACACAGAGCACAATATGAGTTCCGATACTCCCAAATTGGAGTTTTGCTTAGAAAAGGCGGATGAATGACTGGGAAACATTCACAGATCGCATAGAAGTTTATTTCGCAGCGAAGGATACAAAGGAGGAAAAGAAAGCTGCGGTCATGCTAACGAAATTTGATGAAAGCGCCTTCAAGCTCATACGCAATTTATGCGCACCGTCAAAACCATTAACTAAAACGTACGACGAATTAAAAAAGTTGATGGATAATCATCTAAATCCTGTTCTATCCGAAGTAATGGAACGATGTAAATTCAATCAAGCAAAACAGGAGCAGACGGAAACGAAAGCAGATTTTGCGGCAAGGCTCAAAAAGCTCGCATTATACTGCAATTTTACTGATCTCAAAACAGCCTTAAGGGACCAGTTTGCATGCGGAATTAAGGATCACGACACTAAGGTCGAATTATTCGAAAAAACAAACTGAACATTCGACGTCGCTTACACGGAAGCGGTAGCGCGAGAAGGTGCAGTTGAGAATGCAACAAACACGAAACAAGCACTAAAAAAAGAATTGAGTAACCAGGAAATTTACGCGCTAAAATCAACGCTCAAGGGAAAGCCAAACTCAAGAGCGTATAGGGATCGACAACAATCGATCCAACCACGTAACAATTTTCAAGTACGTCAACAAGTAGGGTCCTACAAAGACAGAACGGATGCCTTCAATTGTTATTGCTGCGGTAAACCAAACCAACGGGCTTCGGTGTGCCAGCATCGTTTTCGTTACTGTGGCATTTGCAACATACGAGGGCACTTGGATGTCATGTGTCGAAAGAAAAATACAACCAGAGCAGCGGGAAACGTGAAATTCTTGGAGACGTCGAGGGGCAGTGGTGATTCAACACAACAGCACGACGACGAGAGCAAGTTTTACGAAAGCCACGAATTTTTTCCCTTAAGAGTATGTTACGCGAGCGATCAGGTAAGAAATGACTGTATACGAAACCGAAACAGGATAAATTACGTAAACGACGTGTCCGCAGAACCTATGTTCTTAGAAGTAATTATGAACGAAAAATGTATAAAGATGGAACTAGACTCGGGTACGTATGTCACTGTAATTTCAGTAAATACGAAAAACGAAGTATTCGGTAACAAAAAATTGGAAAATACGAACCATTGTTTGCGTGGTTACGACAATAAAGTCTTACAGCCAGTTGGCTTATTAGGAAACGTGAGCGTAACAATAAATGGTAAAACACGTAAACTAGATTGTTTTGTAATGCCTGGCTCGGGACCTTCACTAATAGAAAGACAATGGCTTGCGGCGTTTGGTCTTTGGCCTTTAACATTGAATAGGACATACTTAACAAACCAACGCCTGCAAAAAATAAATGTGTCAAATATTCAGGACCAATTAATTAACAAATTCGCATCACTTTTCGGGCAAACGCCGGGTTTATATAATAAGGGAAGTTTAAAAATTCACGTGAAGGAAAACACGACGCCAGTTGCCTTGAAAGCGCGACACGTTCCGTACGCAATGAGACAGCTAATCGAGAACGAAGTAAAACGCTTAGTTAAATTAGGTCACTTAGTTCCTGTCGAAATCAGCGAATGGGCCACCCCTATTGTCCCTGTTATTAAAAATAATGGTAAATTGCGAATTTGCGGGGATTTTAAGTTAACGTTAAACCCGAGTATTATTACGAATAAAAATCCGCTTCCGAGGATAGAAGATATTTCTGAGGCACTTTCGCGGCGGTAAAAAATTTACCGAACTTGATCTATCTCACGCGTACATGCAAATCCCGGTGGACGAACAAAGTCAAGAGTATTTAACAATCGTCACTCATTTGGGGTTGTATCGTTACACTAAAATGCCTGAAGGAGTTGCTACCGGTCCTGCGGATTTTCAGAAAAAAATAGAAGATTGTATTCGAGGTATATCGGGAGCAATCGCTTATTTAGACAATATTTACGTTACGGGTGAAAACGATGAAAAGCACGTAGAAAACTTAATACAAGTCTGCAAGCGCTTAGAAAATTACGGATTGCGTTTAAACAAGGATAAATGCAAAATAATGAAAGAAAAAATAGAGGTATTAGGATTTGTAATCGATGCAAACGGTTTGCATAAATCTAAATCTAAGGTTAAGGCGATGGTAGAAGCTCCGAGACCTCAGAATAACAAGCAATTATTATCGTTTTTAGGCTTAATTAATTTTTACGCGCGATTTTTAACCCAGCGCTCAGATAGTTTGAAACCTTTATATGATTGCGCTAATGAAACAAATTTTTGTTGGACTAAACAATGCGAACAATCGTTTGCTTGGGTTAAAAATGAGCTAATTTCGCCACGCGTACTAGCGCACTACGATCCAAACAAAGATTTGATCCTAGCGTGCGATGCATCCGCTTACGGTCTCTCGGCAATCCTATCACATAAGTACGAGGACGGTTCTGAACGTCCAATTGCATTGATCCAAAAAAATTCCAAAAAAAGAAATGAATCGAGCAATCATAGACAAAGAAGCGAGCGCTATAGTATTCGGTTTTAAACGTTTTTATCATTTTGTATACGGTAAGGAGATAACATTGCGGGCAGACCATAAACCCTTACAATATATTATAGGACCGAAATCTGGTATTCCGTTAACAGCGGCTAGTAGGTTGCAGCGATGGGCGTACTACCTATCAGGATTCAAATACAAGATTGAACACATCAAATCAGACGCAAACGGTAACTGCGATGCATTATCTAGACTGCCCATCAATGACGAAACCGATGTTTTCGATACGGATTTTACTCCGATTCAGTACATTACAGACAGTATGCATAACTTAGATTGGCATATAATCACAGCCGAAACGAAAAAAGACAATGTTTTAAGTAATATTCTAAAGTACACCTTACGCATACACCTAAAGCAGGCCTTCATTTATCTTGAAGCACGCTTTTCCTCCTTGTTTAAGGCTACTTAGTAGATCGGATACAGCATCGAAGAAACTGCTAACATTTTTCTTTTCAGAATACCAAAAAGAAAAATTTCTCTGCTCGTCAGCAGAGTATTCACCTGCATCCAATATTAACAAGTCGGCGCCCCCCAGCTGTGAGACATATTGTTTCAATCGTACTCTACATCTATTGTCTTTGATGTTCCCCTTATTTGGGTGCTCTGGGTTTGTCAATCGGACGATGGTAACATTACTACCAGGCGCTTGCCCTAGTTCCCCTTCGGGTACTCTATGCCCTTTCTCAAATAAAGTCGACATGACGTATGTTCTCGCCGCCTTTTTGGCCATGGCGTATGAGAAATACTCCGCGAAACCACCAAATCCACTACATGGATCTAACACTACTTTCGTTTCTTCAAAGAAACTAGGATGAGCCTCGTGCAGTTGTTGCATTTTAAATCCGCCCCTACCGACGTAAGCTAATCCTTCTGACGATCTTTTGGGCAAGGCAATTCTACCCAGCCTCTCTAGTTTCTGCCATTGCGCTCCAGTCAGTCGAGAACATAGTTTCTCTAGCGCGACTCCCGCTCTCAGGACTTCGGCCACTGTCATATAGTGCCTCCCAGATGACATCTCATCGCTCCACACTAACCAGTCCCATCTAGGTGCTATGGAACGATTGGCTATGTCATACCCCAGAACATATTTGTAGAGTGACGTGGACGCTTCCTCAAATTTCTCATCCTTAGATTCGACATCATCTGCAATTTTCATTGCTGCCTTGATTTCTTCTCGCTCAGAT
The DNA here is from genome assembly GCA_913789915.3 of Sphecodes monilicornis. NCBI lineage: Eukaryota > Metazoa > Arthropoda > Insecta > Hymenoptera > Halictidae > Sphecodes > Sphecodes monilicornis. The sequence continues at coordinate 112,759 of CAJYYI030000499.1, forward strand.
TGAATTGTGGACAAGGCTCTAGCGTCGCCCCAGCTGTAAAATACTGCTTTGGCAGGTGTGACTGTTGTCTTGGTCGTGTTCGACAAAGTATCGAACGCTTTTTCTATGGCTTTAATCAAATCACTAATCAGACTTTCCGAGTGTGTCTCAATTTTTTCGCCATAACCCAACCAACGGGCAGGCGTAGCCAACCATCCTCCTTGGGTGGTAGCATTCGTTTGTTTCGTGTCGCTCGCGTTTGACACTCCTAATGTCCTTCTCCAAGGGTTCTCTTTGTACCACTCTGCCAGAACCTTGTTTAGCTTATCGGTTAGTTCAGATGATAGTATTGGAACTTCCGATAATGCTCTAGAGTCATCGGACTTATCTTCGATCTCCCATGCGTTTTCATGCTCCTGACAAGAAACGAAGCCTAATTTACACTGCGAACCTTCATCAACGCTAATCAATACGCTACATTTACAAAAACCTCTTAACGTACACAGGTAGGTGTCGCCATTAAAACTGTAGTAGACGCTGAGGCCACCCCACCAAGCGGCATGTGCCCAAGAATCGCATCCGTCAAGTCCGTCGCTTAAATTAAAGTCAGCAAAGAAACCTCCCTCGACTCTCCTGAAGTCCGCATCTATGCCCGTAAAGTCTCTCTTCATGGCTACTCGTCTGCCATTAAAACAAATCATCTTATCTGATCCCTCATCGACTGTCGGTGTCGCTTGAACAAGCCTCCATTTATTAATGCAGCAGTCCAACATGCGTGCAGGCAAATACTTCTCCTTAGCTAGCACCTGAGTCCGTCCGCTAATAAATGTGCCACTCTCATAGTTAGACCATAGTAGCCGCTGATAAAGTTGCCATACGTCACCATTAAGCCCCGCCGGACAAGATGTCCATTGTTCAGGTATTAGTCCCAAATCAAATTCATTTTCCCTAACTTTGGATATGAGACCAAACATGTCCGCAGCCTTGTCGACTGCCCTTATCAATACCGAAGCAATCAGCCCGTGCCTGACTATCGTCATGCCTGATTCATCCCACTTGCACAAAGAATTGGTCTCAGATATCAATGTCGATGGCTCTATGTTGTCGAAAGGACCCGCCGGATGTAAACATTTCAACTTGGTGAATAATACGTTCAACAGGCCAGCGGGTACCCGATAGCCTACTACGTAAGTCTCATTGCCCTCGGAATGAGGTCTGCTTATTACCAAAAATGCAAAGCTCAGCACACCCTTCGTAATCTTGATAAAGTGCGTACTAACCTCCATATTATACCCCAATTCCAACTCGACGACTACGTCGGCCCTGGTTAAACTAATTTTACTAGCACTGACTGTAACAGAGGCAGCAAAACACTTCAGTATAGAACTCAAGTCATCCGACGTCATGCAAAAGAAAGAGAACGGTACGGAAGACCTATATTTCCAACATATTGATGCCCCTTGCCCTCCTGACTTAGCAAAACTGATATAGCTTTGCGGCAAGACTTGGCCGTAGTGCTCCAACCTACTCATTGATCTTGAATAGTGCAATCGCTCTATCAAGCTCACATTGCCCTCGCATACCCTTCGCAGATACCACAAGTTGACAGAGCTAGGTTCAGATCTAACTAAAGCAAACTTCTCCTCTAATAATGTTTCGTTGGCCTTGGGCTTACACCAAGAAGGCAGCTTTGATGTTATATGTGACACTACTCCGCGGCCTATGGCATTACCAATCGAGGACGCCACACTCAGTGCCGTGTCTCTAGCGAAGGACCACGCATACACTAAAAACGCTTTAAAATTGTCCCACACACCATACAGCGCGTGTGTCACCACCGGATTTTTGGACCAATAGATGCAGCCAAAGACACCGGCAATGAAACTCGGTATCCCCAATGCAAACGTCCACAGACCGGAAGCGTGTTCTTGGATGTTATCATCTCTGGCCAAAGTTGCTGCTTCATTCTTTTAGTCATATATTTGGTATATGGATCATCTGCTAGGGATGAAGTCTTTACAATCATGGTCTGATTTGCTTCATTCATGCATGGAGAGACAGGGAATTCTCCATCTGCACTACACCCAGATTCTCTATCAGGACTCCCGATTCCTTCTAGTCGATAAAAAATATCCTCTTCTTTCTCATTTGTCCATGATGACCCAGACAACTCTGAGTCTTCGTTTATAAGGGTTTCTACATTCGCTCCAATTTCTTCTCCTGGTAATTTGGCCAACGATGACTCTGGAGTCATGAATTCTTCAATTTCTCCCGGAATTGGAACTGGCTGATAGCTCTCATCTATTGGCTTCTCTATAGAGAGAAGGGGGTTGATGCTCGGGTGGTCCATGATGTGAGTGACAAATCTCAGGATATTTAATTGCGACGGATCTCTGGTTCACGGTATTGTTGTTCCTTCAGACCTAACCCAGACCTAACCCAGACCTAGTTAGTTAGTTAGTTAGTATCCCAGGTGCAAGGCTGCTTTAGGTCTCTATTGTGTACCTTTTCTGCCTCATATAGAGCGGCGCATTACCGAGAGTTTTAACCTCCGTGCGACTGGTAGATGGTTTGCCGGCCGCGTTGCCCATATCCATCGGTTGTCCAGTCGGGCAGTTGGTGCCACCGTCTCATCCGAGCCATGCTACCTAAATATTACCTACATAACTTCTGGTCGGAAGTTGGGCAAGTCGGTGAGACGGTCCAGCCGCTAGGCGGCACAACTCCTCCTCTTGGTAAAAGATCGTAGATCTCCTGTTGGGTGAAAGGAGAGGCCAGGCCCCGAGCGAGGGAGGCGAGCATGAACGTTCACCGGGTGAACCTGTTCGATTCTCAGAAATGAGTTGTCGAATGCGCAGCGTCACAGGCCCACAAGGGGTTGTGCTCGGTACTGCCTCCCCCCGCCCGCGGCCCCCTTCCTCCTCCTCCTCCCGGCAGTGATCCTTTCGGGGCAATGGTTAGGGCTAATACTACTGAATTTATTCCCTATGCTTGGTTAGTCCAGGCCCTTCCCCTTTGCTATACAAGGCTATCGTGATAGAGGTAGAGTAGGTCGCGATGATTAGGCTAGAGATCGAATTGATAGATTTTCGCTACTGAGTAGCTCAGACTGCCAATTCGAGGATAGATTTCGCGTGAACGAGCTGCCGTTCGTCTTGTTCACCAAGGGCTACGAATCCATCGCTTCCGGTAAGAAGAGTGAAAGGCAAGTCGACAGGGTCGGAAGGTTTCCACTTCGCCGAAATTTATGTGCCCGGAGGCTTTAATATCGGACCCATCGGATATATCCACCCTGTTGTTCCCCTCGCGGCTCGAATCCCTAACGTCAGTGCCCCTCCTTATTACCAAGGTGTTTTCCCAAGGGTTACCACATCCTTGGGGATGACGCGTTGACCGATAAGTTGGCCTTGCATCATCTTTTGAGGTATGTTGGTCGAGGTTTCACTTGGTGTCACCTCTGGTTTGGGAGTCAACTCTTTTTGTCGTTGAATCTCCCGTGAGGTGTCATGGTGATAAAGTTTTGTGTCTTTATCCCTGATGGTGGCCCTCGAAGCTGTTTCTGCAGGGTGCCGCACGGTTAGTAGGAGAGGGCTGAGTATTCTCGATCTTTCGATCTACCTTCACTACTTTCCATGGGTCCTGCTCCGCAGTCTCGGGCTAATCCGTTCGGATCTTGTGTTGGTTTGTACTGGTTGTCCAGACGGCACGGTTTCTGCCATGTCGTCGTCGTCCAGTGTGGTCTCTCGGTGACAGGTTTCCCTTCCGATCCGTGACATTCGAACGCGATGACGGGGACGTGCGTCTGCCTGCCACGTTCTCCTGCCCTTTCACGGTTGGTACGTCTGTTTTGGTGATCGGTCCTGTGTCGGATCGAATTGGTTTTTTTACTTCCGTGGAAGAACTGTGCAGATAGAGTTTTCCGGCAGCTGGCTTTTGATCGAGTGAAGGGAGACGCTTGCGTCTCCCAGTCACAGTCTCCAGCGGTTCTCCGGTCTGTCTTTCTGTAACCTGTATATTTTGCTTCCTCTGGAGCGAGGAAGGGATATGGATCGACTTCCCGGCAACTGGCTTTTGATCGAGTGGAGGGAGACGTGTTCGCCTCCCAGCCACAGTCTCTGGCGGTTCTCCGGTTGGTTTCTCCATATCATGTTTTGTTTATGCTCCCTTCCAGGAGAGAGTGTTTCGACTCTTTGTGACCGATCCTGTGTCGGATAGAGTCTATTGTCCCCATGGGGTGATGATTTTCCGGCGTGGCCGAAACGCATCGTTTAGCGTTTTGATTTTTAGGAGCGTCGAGTTGGGTTATTCTGGCAATTCGCTGTTTGTCGTCCGGCGTTTTGAGTTTATTTTTAGTGTGTTTATGTTGTTCCATTGGATTTCGTTAAGATTTGTTTTTCAGTCATTGTTCTCTCGTGTATTATTTGTGGATTTTTGTTCGATTTGGGAATCTCTGTGGTTCTGTTATTTCTCTTTCTATTTGTCATCCATTTAGTCTCCATTTGGCATATTTCATTTTCCGAGGCGTATGTCATCATTGGCTGGTTGGCCTCAGTGCCTTGGAGTGGAATTATTCCGTTTGGAGGGCTTTAAATGGATTATTGGTTGTTCCTTATGTCCCCTGTGGGAGAGGATGCTTTTCTTTTCTTTTTGTTTCTTTAGAATTGCCAGGGGAAAGTTTTCCGGCAGAAATTCCATAGACTGTAGATTGGAATGTCTTTTATTTGTTCTCTTTCTATTGTGAGTGTTCCCGGGTGTCTGATTCTGGTTTCTGTAACTGCAGGGCAGTTTGTTATAATGTGAATGGAGGTCTCGTTACTTCCCTCCTCCTCACATAGTGAACACGTAGGTGTATCCACTCTTAGTTGTCTATGGAGATGAGACTTTGACTTTGATAGTGACCGTCGGCAGTCCTTTCGGGTCTGTATGTACCCGGAGGATTTTCCCTTTCTCCGAAGCCCTTGCCCTTCCTTCTGCTCTTCTTCCTCTCCCATTTTCTTGGTAGGATGTGTATTGGACGAAGGAAGAGGCTGTCCTTTCATACTTTTGTTTATGAAGTGTCGGTCCTTTGAGGTCAGGGGGTGGGGGCGCTGTTTAGATGACTCTTATCGTTTCGGGCATGTAGTGTTTAAAGGATCCTATTACCGTTCGTTTCTAAATTGCTTTCGCGAGTGGGTCGCCTTTGGTGTTTATGTATTTTAACTCGATTGGAGAATAAATTTTGTTCTTAAAAGACTCGTGTCGTTTCGAGATATTTGACCTGATCTACGTTCCCTTCCCTGATTTGTTTATTTACAGGGATTGGTACGAGAGAGAAGTATGAGGTATCCTTTCCCTTTTCTTCGCGTGTGAATTTCTTCTTTTCACGCGAGGTTGTTACTTGAGATGTTTAAAGATTCGTGTTCAAGTTCGTGGGAATTTGTGAAACGAGCGCATCAATGTTTTAATGTAAGCATTTCCTTCTCTCCTACGATTCGTATGACCCCTGATATTTTCCATGCGTAGTATACTTTGTATATGTAGGGTGAAAGGATCTTTGTATGAAAAATCTATGTTTATTTTTGGTCTCGTGCGAAGAGGCGGGCTTTTAATAGTTGTAATTCGATCCTTAGAGTTTTAACGTTGCGGGAACTGGGTGTGAATTTTATTTGTATCTATGCGAGCGAGTCAAAGATGTTTCTGAACGCGAGGTTCGTTTAATTTTTAAAAATTGTGAAATTCTGTACTAGCGAGTGGATAAGATTTTGTACTTGTCTCTCGAGAGACAGGATAGCGATTCTAAGTGTTTAGAGATTTCTAACATCTGTGCGAGAGTGTCAATGCGATCGTGATTCGTTTCTTAGAATGTCCTAGTTCGATCGATTGTCTACGAGAGAAGAAATTTTCGAGCCTTCCGTGAATCCGTGAGAAGATTTTCCGCGTGAGGATTTCTATCGAGATCTGTGCGAGCGAGTCGAGAGTTTGTGCGAAGAAGTCGGTGTGATCGTGATTTGTCTCCTAGAAGATTTGAGTTCGATTCGTTGCGATCGAGGAAAGAGTTTTCCAATCCTTCTGGATTCATGCAAGGTCATTTGTATATGAACTTTGAGAATTGTGAGCGAGTCCATTCTGTTTCATAAGGAGAGGGAAAGCTTGTTCGAGAGAAAATCTGTCCGATCATAGTTGGTTTTTCCGAGGATCGAATTTCAACTTTATTTTACTGTAAAAATTTGTTTTTGAAGATTTTTGTTGTGTTCCGTGTGAGCTAATCCTTCTTGTTTCTAAGAGTCTGTTCGAGTTTTATCAGGGTTCATACCGGGAGGTTGAATTGTTTGTAATTTGTTGCATTAATATTTTCAATTTCGTATAATATTCACTTACCGTATGTGACGATTTTAGTTTTCGAAATTTGTTGAAAATCGTGCGAGAAGGTCGGCGTTCTTCGACGAGACCGATTTGTGGAATTGCAATTCCGTCAAGGTTCCCTCGTTTTGTTAATGTAATTGTGCGTTGGGATGTGTGAGAGATCGTAGGGTCCGTCGAGCCGTAGAAGAGAAAGAGGGTAATCTAGTATTGTGTGTGATTGATAATTGAATTTGGACTTTTCGTAAGAGTTTGACAAGATTATTCACGATTTGTTTGATTTATGTTCGAACCACGGTTTGCGGGTTGAAATTGGCTGCGAAGAAAGGGGAAGATTGATTGTATGTTTGTGGTGCAATAGATTTGCTGTATTCTATAGTCCCTATGTCTTATTTTCTTTCCTGCCCTTTCGAGTCGTCCGGATTTTGTACTTATGTATTTTCGAGGTCCGCGGTTTTAAAAGTTTTGCGGTCGTCTTTCTACGGTTGGTTCGCGGTGTCTCGTTTGTTTCGCGAATCGTTGCCTCATCGTTTTGAAGATTAATTTGTTCCGGGATCTGTGATCGCGTTTTTGAAGAATGTTGTTTATAGTTCGAGGTCGAGATATCCTGTATAATTTTAAAAATTTTGATCGCTGCGTCTTTCTAAGTGAGATCGTGCACGATGCACTATTTATTCATATCGATGACTCTAAATTTGCACGTGGTAAGTTTTATCTGTCTCACGTCGGTGCAAGCTTTCGTCATTGTTCTTATGATTTTTATTGTCCGAGGTACCCTTCAGGTCCGTGGATATCCAGCTTCCTGGAAGGATTTAGAGAGAATTATCTCCTTATGAAGGAGAGCAGGGGGCTCCGCCTTCGCCCCGTACAATGCACTTCATCCGCTAGCATTGCTGATGGATGTAGCTTCTCTTCTTATAAGTGCCCTTCGTTTTTGACGTCTCCTTCCGTCTCCGTCCTTCCTTTTTCCTTTATCTCTCGTCTCGCTCCGGGTCGGATTTCTCCTCCGTTCGATCTTCCTCGTCTTGCCTGTTAGGTGGTCTTGGTCTATTTTCCCTAGGTTTGCTGACAATTATCCTCATTGTCCTGTCTTCTATCTCTAATCTGTACTTTAATTTTCTTATGTACTTCAATGATTTGTTTGATATGAGTGCCGTGGTCTCGGTGCCTTTCGTGGTGCTCCAGACCGTCTCGAATTCCCCCCAGGAGCCGATATCACCCTCCGGGTTCGCTTGTTTAATGGCTTCTATTAGATGTAGCAACTTTACATATGTGTTGGAACACCAGAGGTGCACCTTGTGTTTCTTTTTTAGTACATCAGTGTTTTTAACTACAAAGATTCTCCCGTGCCATTTCCAGCTTTGTATTGCCTCTATTAAACCCTCAGGAATTCGGTCAAAAACTATGGCCACTCCCGCTCCCCTGAGAGTATGGTATTTTATCGTGAATCTGGCCTTATTCATAAATTTCCATTCGCCCATAAAACGGGGCGTTTTAAGACACATATTGAAAATGCAGACTGCTCCGATGCGTACTTTTGGAGTAATAATTTTTGAAACGGAGCAGTCATCGTTCGGCAAGGTAAGTTGCCAGCGGCGTATTGCTTCAGTACCAACCTCCGATCTGCAAGGCAAGTTGCCAGCGGCGTATTGCTTTCGAAAGCGTACGAAAAAAAAAATAATAAAGAGAATTCTTCTTCTTCTTCTTCTTCTTCTTTCTGTTATGCATAGCGGGGCCTCGTCTAACCGACAAGACGAATCCCCAAGCATAGGGCTGAGTCTCAACAGATCGCAGCGTGGTAACTGCTCTACCGAGTACAACACCCCGCCCGGTACCTAAGTCGTCTACAGACGATTCCAAGTCTCGACGTCGAACTTGGAGTACCCATGATCGACCGTTAGAACGCCATGTCCGTCGTTGCGGAGAGATCCCGACGACGAGTACAAAGACGTTCGTACGGCAAAATGGGGCCCGTGCGATGACCGGCCACGAGGACCGGCCACCTAGTAGTGTCACATTGTTTTGAGCCTTTCGACCCACACGAAACTCCTTAGGAAATATCGTTGCCTCCTTTGACTAGAAAGGATACGGCGTTAGAGGCGTTCAGGCATAATCCCACGGATGGTAGCTTCGCACCACCGGCCGCTCGACCGAGTGCGTGAACCAAATGTCCGAACCTGCGGCTCCTCTCGTACTGAGCAGGATTACTATCGCAACGACTAGTCATCAGTAGGGTAAAACTAACCTATTTCACGACGGTCTAAACCCAGCTCACGTTCCCTGTTGGCGGGTGAACAATCCGACACTTGGCGAATTCTGCTTCGCAATGATAGGAAGAGCCGATATCGAAGGATCAAAAAGCGACGTCGCTATGAACGCTTGGCTGCCACAAGCCAGTTATCCCTGTGGTAACTTCTCTGACACCTCTTGCTGAAAACTCTTCAAGCCAAAAGGATCGATAGGCCGTGCTTTCGCAGTCTCTATGCGTACTGAACATCGAGATCAAGCCAGCTTTTGCCCTTTTGCTCTACGCGAGGTTTCTGTCCTCGCTGAGCTGGCCTTAGGACACCTGCGTTATTCTTTGACAGATGTACCGTTGTTAGTCTTGCCCATCTCTCTTTCGAGAGAATGCCGCACCTCGAGGTTTCCCTCATATCGGCAAGGGTCACTTTCTAGCTAAAGTGAAACCACTACGAAGAGTAAGTTCGTAGATGTTGAGAACTTCGAACTTGGAAAAACCCCTCTCTCACCGCTTAAGGATCATCGAAAGGGTAGACCGTCCCACACGGGAAGTAACTCACTTAGCCGTTTCTCCGTCGGCACGTCTCCGAGGAGACGCATCGCCGTCGAAACGTTACCAGCGGGGGCCACGGGGAGGCGGAGTTACCGGCTTAACGCTCGGTCTCATACAGGTTGGCACGGACGAGCCGTTTGCCGTTATACCCTGCGATTACGATACCAAAGATGTTATAGGTATCGCCTGCGCTGATCGTCAGGGTGTTTACTTTCTCCCAATCTCTCCTGCTTTTCTTCCTGTTTGTCGAAGATCCTCTCTATACCTACGCATCCTTTTGCTTGTGTCCGTCGCTCGTATCCGTGTCCATGACTCCTCTTTCTTCTTCAGAATCCTCTTCGTGGTCTGGTTGAATTCCTTCATGTACGATTCGCTGATCCAGAATGGTGGTTGCGGTGGCCAGTGTATTCCTTGTCGTTCTATTGCAGTCCTGTAGTCGGCTCGTTCGTCTGTGTGCAGGTTGCATTCCAGAAGCAGGTGATGTGGCGTCTCTTCCTGTCCGCACGCACATCGTTCCCAGTAATGACGATGAGAAGGTTGTCCGCATATGCAACAGTCTCGAACCCGTTCCTGGTGAGAGTGGATAGTAGGTCGTCAAAAATCAGATTCCATAAGTTAGGTCCTATTATGGATCCTTGTGGGCATCCTCTCGTCACATTCTTCTGCACTTCTAAAATCCTGCCCACGAGTTTCACGGTTCTATTGTTAAGGTAGTCTGCGATGAGGTTGTATATGTATTGGAAATGGTACATATATATATTGCACAGCGCAGGAGTGAGTGAGAGAGAGAGGAGTGGGAGTTATACACACACACGTACGCCTCCCCACTCTTTATGTCCCCGTGTGTATGAGTGCAGACAGGTGCGAGATAGACTCCGACCCGCGACCACGCGACAGTGAAGATTATATAGCTATATAAAAGTATTATTAATAAACGATTATTTTTTGATATTAGAAGTCCTCTCCCTATTTAATTATATTGGCAACCACTCTAACATGGTAGCAGAGCGTGGTTAGTTGATCGAGTCCATAGTAACGAGTCTCGAACGGATATACAGCGAGATTAAAAACAAAGTGCTAATTACTTAATAAATAAAAGTGAAGTGCAAAAGAAATATAGATGTAAAGAAATACTGCAAGTGCTTAAGATACTAGGAAAGCAAAAACAGTGAAAATTAAATAAGTGCGAATAGTTGATGCACGTGGATAAAGAGTGACAACACGTGGTGTACCTAGGAGTAGCGGGTCAGTAAAAAGCAAGGATAGTACGGATTCCGAACAGGAAGGAACGTTCGAGAATAATCAAGAAGACAATATGGAAAAAGGGGACATTACGATACCGGTGTTTGATGGAGAGGAGTACAGTATGTGGAAGAAGAGGATAATAATGTTTTTGAAGTTTAAAGAATGCCACGCAGTGATTACAAGAGAAAAGAACGCAACTGACAAAGCTGAGTGGGAATAGCAGGATTTAAAAGCTATAAATCTTATATACAGCACGATTTCCAATAAGCAATTAGAATACGTAGGCGACGAGGAAACGGCCTACAAAATTATAAAAAAGCTGGACAATATGTACTTGAAGGAGTCAACAGCTTTACAAATTGTATGTAGAAATAGATTGGAAAAAATGAGATTGATAAACTACAGTAACACGGAGTCATTCTTCAGTGATTTTGAAAAATTAATAAACGAATTAAAAGTCGCGGGTGCTACAATAAATGAAAAGGAAAAATTGAATTACATGCTCAACACGCTGCCAGAGTCATATAGCTATATAGGCGATTTGATTGATACACTAAAAGAAGAAGATCAAACAGCTGATTATGTAAGAAACAAAATTAAATTAGCTGAAATGAAGAATCATAATGAGCAAAGTGAAAAAAGGACAAACACATTTGTGGCAAGAAAAATCCAAAACGAAGGCTGCTTCAAGTGCGGAAAGCCTGGACATTTTGCAAGAGACTGCCAAGATGGCGGACAAACAGCAGACAGAGGAAGCACATGGAGAGGCCCACCACGTGGCCGTGGTCGAGGCCGCGGCAGAGGCGGAAGAGGCTACTACGGCAGAGGGCGCAGTAACTTCCGTGGACAATGTGGATCAAGCACGAGCGAGCAGAGCAGCACAGGCACAAGCGCATGGATAGCGACAGTTCACACAACACACAGCAGCGAAGCGAACAGGTTATGTAATAACGAAATTGAATGGTTACTCGATAGCGGTTGTACGGACCATATAATCAATGATGAAAACTATTTTGAAAATTGTATTAAACTTAAAGAACCGGTAAATATTTTTCTAGGAGATAATAGGTCGGTAAAAGCTACGAAAATTGGTAACGTAGTAAGCTATTTTAACGCGTTTGGCATTAGTAATGAAGTAAATATAAAAAACGTATTTTACGCGAAAGATATGAATGTAAATTTGATAAGCTTTGGAAAACTAACTGATACTAATACTATTATATCGAGGGGTAATACGGCAAAAATTATTGATGAATATAATAAAGTTGTGGCAGTAGCAATAAAAGATAATAAAATTTATAGAATGAAAAGTAAATTGAAAAGTGCCGAAACTTCTGTAAATACTGCCAAACGAAATAATAACATGAGTCAAAAGGAACGGTGGCACAGAGTTTTAGGCCACGTAAATTTCAATTACCTTAATACGTTATGTAAACAACAGCTGTTAACGGGAATTCCAAACGAACTGGAATCGGAGTTTATGAAATGTAAAACTTGTATTGAAAACAAGATGCATAATTTGCCTTTTAATAACAATAGAAATAGAGCTAAAGATATATTAGAAATTATTCACACTGATGTGTGCGGTAGTTTTACAACAACTGGGTTAAACGGAGAAAAATATTTCGTTTCTTTTTGTTTAAATATCGCGTTAGTTTGAAACGTGCTTGAAATTCGCGATTCTCGCGATCTATATTCGTTGGTGACCTTCTCGATGTTATTCTTCCGAGGAGCCAAATAACCAACAATATTTCAAGTAAAAACGGCGTGACTTTCTGGCTACCAGCTAATGTCAGCCGATAAACACGGCGATCGGTGGATCAACGTACAAAACGTTCAAATCAAACTCGTGTCGCGAAAGTATAGAGAGACAAAGAGAACAACATACAGACGTACATTGAACAGAGACAGGCGAGTAAGAGAGAGACAGCGCCGCGTAGCGGGGCAGCTGACACTCTCGCGCCGCTCCCAGTTCGCGTCGACACTTGCTCACGAGACGTGCGAGGAGTAACTCGCTCACGAATCGTGCTAGCGGTCACTTGCTATCGAGGCGCGCACGCGAACACTTCTTCTAAGTCTTCGCTGCTGTCAGAACTCTCCCGTCGAGCTATCGGATACTTGTACCAAGTATCTGCCAGCGAGCTTTTGCACGACTGTGCGACAGGAATTGAGATCGGTTTCGAAATCGTTCCAAACGCATTAAGAGAGCTGACACGCCCAAGCAAGAGTTCTCAAAGTCTGTAATTCTAGAGATTTTGAATATTTAATTTGTCGTTCGATCTCCAGTCGAGCTATCGGATACTTGTACCAGGTATCCGCCAGCGAGCTTTTGCACGACTGTGCGAACGGAACCGATCTCGTGGTCGAGATCGTTCCACCCGCTTTGAGAGAGCCGACAAACCACGGATATATGTAAATCGAGCTCCGGACTTTCCGAGCTTCATACATACAATAGTGCACCGTTGCGATAGCTGCTTAGACACATCTAACGCGGTTATCGCTTCAACGTCTAAAAGTGTATTTCGGTGTGATCGACGCGTGATTCGTGTTCGTTCCCCGAAACCACTGCCCGCCGTTCAAGAGAAACTCTTTATTAACACACTTACGTTATACGCCGCTTCTATTGTGCGCAGATAGTCGATCTTGTGCGTGTAAGTGTTCAAGAGAAACTCTTGGAAGGAATCGTGATTTCCGATTCCGTACGGCCACCCGTGTATCACGGAGGACACTCTTTCCGAGTACATTTTCTCTGCCATAAGCTCTGGCATACGCATTGTCGTCCGAGTGCTGCAGAAGAACGGATACTCGGTTTGTGACAAGGTCGATTCATTATACGCTTTGCGGGAATCGATCGGTCCGGCCACAGGTCTTGATTGGTAAGTCCTAGCCCCGTCACCCTCCTACGAGAGAGAGTGACGCCGATCTCGGCACACTTGACCCGTTCAACCACCAAAGTCGCACCCACATACGCCGTCGCTAGTGCTATACAGCCACTACCTGAGCGGGGATCGTGACTGGTTGAACACACTTACAATATACGCCCCCTCTATATATCTCTATATATATTGGCATTTGTGCGTGTAAGTGGTGAGTCGGACCACGTCTTCCACCGAGATTTCTCTACCCGCGTGACGTGTTGAGTCACTCGCGAGCTTTGAATCAAGGTTGTTGGAGCACGGGTTAATTCGGCTGGATAATCGAGCTTGGAGCCTTACAACCTCCTTGTAAGACTAACCGCCACCCTTACGCTGACGCCCACGCAGTAGAATCGGTTTGACCGTGACTACGCCAGTGCGGGCAGACGGAATCTCGATCCTCGGGATCCGTCAAAAATTATACAGTCCACTAACTCTGCGTTCTGAGCAGTTTGGCTGTACTCCCCCTCCTTCGATAGCGATTATCGCTGTCAGGAGCGTACGGGAAACAGCGTCACGAACGGATACGTATCGTATCGAATAGGTGGTTTCACACCTTCGTTCGTTATTATTAATTTTCAGACGCCAACGTCGCTAGACGAAAACAGGGACAACCCGGAGGAGACGGAGGAGTCGCGAACCGCCATCTTCCACGGGGATTATTTTGATTCAATAAACGGCCCACCATTAGGTGGGTCACTATCAATATAACCTCGCTGTACAACAATTTACTTTCCCTCACACTCCTATCTCCTCATATTCGAGCCACCGTTGAAAAGTCGTTGGAATTGTAATTACACAGTCCACCTTTTTAACAGAAATATATTATAATCATCATAAGCACGAAATGAAGCTAAGTCAAAGAAAATATATTGAGTCTTTAGCAAATAAATATAATATACAAAATAGTAAATTATATAGCACTCCCATGGAAACAAATTTAAAGATTGATAAGGCTGAACAGTGTACATCTGATATAAAATTTAGAAATTTAATTGGTGCTTTATTATATACAAGTTCCAGTACAAGACCCGATGTAAGTCAAAGCGTAAACTACTTGAGTAGATATCAAAATTGTTACAACGAAACACATTTTAAGTATGCTCTGCGTATATTGAAGTATTTGTATTTAACAAAAAACTTTAGTTTACGGTACCAAAGAAATAAAAACGCTGAAATTATAAATTGTTATGTAGATGCCGATTGGGCAGGTGATCACATAGATCGAAAATCCACATCGGGATATGTAATTAGCTTGTATGAGAATGTAATTGACTGGAAATCGCGAAAACAAAAATGTGTAACTAAGGCTTCAACGTATGCAGAGTACGTAGCACTTTCTGAGGCAGTAACCGAGTTAAAGTATATAAGAGAATTACTAAAAATAGTTGGAATAAATTTAATTGATCCAATAAGGATTTATGAAGATAACTCAGGAGCAATAAATATAGCAAATTTTGGAAACTTTACAAAGAATTCGAAGCACATAGAAATTCATTACCATTATGTGCATGAAAGTGTAAATGAAAATTTGGTTGAAGTAATTAAAATAAATTCTGATGATAATATTGCGGATATTTTCACAAAACCACTGTGTAAAGAAAAATTCGAAAAGTTTAGAATGCTAATGAATATTAAATAAAGCATACAATATAAATGTAAGGAGGCGTATTGGAAATGGTACATATATATTGCACAGCGCAGGAGTGAGTGAGAGAGGGAGGAGTGGGAGTTATACACACACACGTACGTATGAGTGCAGACAGGTGCGAGATAGACTCCGACCCGCCACGCGACAGTGAAGATTATACAGCTATATAAAAGTATTATTAATAAACGATTATTTTTTGATATTAGAAGTCCTCTGCCTATTTAATTATATTGGCAACCACTCTAACAATATGTTGCGCGGGCAGTGTCGCTCTTTCAGCCGGTGAAGGATGCTCGGCCACCAGACGTTGTCGAAGGCACCGGAAATGTCAAAGAGAATTCCTAGAGCGTATATATGTCGTGTTTCTGTAACTAGGTTCCGCATCCTGATGATGGCATCTGTTGTAGATTTCCCTTCCTTGAAACCGAATTGTTGCTCCGATGCAAATCGTAGGTCGTTGAATAACGGTCGTTGTACAAGATTACCAGAGCACCGAATAATCTCGTTCGTTTTGTAACAGTGTTCTTTATTACAATTGTATTTCAAACAGGGACCGTTACGGTCAATGTCCAAAACGTCTATTTACAATGTCAACGGCACAAATAACCATACAAATAAACTATCACTAGAATGACTGAGATCAATCTTATTTCGATTCCTTGTGGCGCAACGCGGCGAGATCGACGCGCTCGAGGACGATTTTAAGCTTGTTCGCGAGCACGCGAGAGTTTACCGAGCACGGTGGTTTTAAAGAGCGGGATAATGAGTCTTACTGTATCCGAGCATGGTTGATAGAAGAAGCGAGGCGTAACGGCTCTCGGTCGCGGGAGCCCGCGAATTTTACATGACGTCATATCACCAACGATACAGGTGGCTCTGCCCTAATTAGGCCTCTATTACCGATTAATAGATGGCCTGCCCTGTATCGTTGGGATAGACGCAGCCCCGCTTCTCTCCTCCTGCCTCCCGCCACTCGGTACGCGAGCGAACGTCTGCCCGACGCCGCGGCTCGCTCGCCCAATCCCAAACGTTCCCGCCCGCCTCGTCCGTGTGACGAAAGTGCTACTGGGAGACTTCTTGCAAATCAAGCGAGGTGACAGATAGTGCGGGTAGTGGGGCGGAGAGAGAGAGAGAGCAGCTGACGTCAAGCAGAACGTTGGTGAATGGTCGTGCGTAAATACGTAGTACGGTGATGCGGTTGTAAGTGAAATATGCAGTTACAACAATGAGGATATTTCGACAAATTAATACTAGGGACGTTTACAATCCTAATAACTAAATGTGTACTTAATAACGAACTTAAGACTAATCTACGTGCGTGTTTGTAGGTTGGAGTCGTCTGTCGTGCTCACGCCGTCATCGTCTCGAGGCAGTCGCACAATTTTGTTAATCGGACGTTTCATTTGACTGCTCGCGGTCTTCAACGTGACCACCCGCGTGAGTCCGTCGGGGCCGGGGTGTGTCTCGATAACTCTCGCCAACGGCCAACGATTCGGCGGCAGGAGCTCGTTTTTTACTAGGCACAATTCACCGACCTCGACGGCTCGTAGTGGTCTATGCCATTTTCCCCGTGTTTGGAGAGTGTTAAGATACTCATTTGACCATCGCCGCCAGAAATGTTGCTGCAGCTGCTGTATTAGCTGCCACCTTGACAGACGTAAGACGCAGATTTCCTCCAAACCTTGTTCGGGCAACGCAGTGAGGGGGCCTCCGATCAGAAAGTGGCCTGGGGTCAGTGCCTCCAGGTCTTCGGGGTCGTCCGTCAGTGGCTGCAGCGGACGCGAGTTCAAGCAGGCCTCGATGCCTGCCAGGAGTGTGGACAGCTCCTCGTAGGTGAGTCGTTGCTCTCCTATTTGCCTCCGGAGGTGGTGTTTGACGGATTTTACCTCTGCCTCCCATAGCCCGCCGAAGTGAGGGGCCGACGGTGGATTGAATCTCCACTGGATCCCCTGCGCAGTTACTGTCTCGAGAAAATCGTGGTTGCTGCAATCAAGAGCGCTTATTAGTGATCGGAGTTCGCGATCAGCCCCAACGAAGACTGTGCCACAGTCGCTGAAGATCTCGGCACATGTTCCTCGGCGCGACGTGAAGCGCTTCAATGCGGCTAGGAAGGTGGCGGTGCTTCCGTCAGACACGACCTGTAGATGTAGCGCACGCGTCGCGAGGCAAATGAAGAGCGCAATGTAACCCTTCTCGCATTTCTGACCGCGACCTCGACTGGTTCGAACAAGAATAGGCCCTGCATAATCCATCCCTGTTTTCCAGAACGGCCTTGATGGAGTTACCCTGACGGCGGGGAGACTGCCCATCAGCTGCTCGAGAGTACGTTCCCTCCATCGGACGCAGCGGTGACAGTGGAGTATTTAAATGAGCCGAGTAAACTCGAGCTGCGCCGTACCTCGGACATTCAGTCCATACCGGCTTCGTTTCTTCTGCTTTTGCCAGATGTTATGGCTCTACTTTCTATATCGTCGTTCGCGTTTCATTTGGAGGACAAACGACGACGATCCCACTACCACCTCGAGTCCATACCCATTCCGGGAAACTCCCGCTAATTGCAGGAGGGGCTTGGTACCCGGCCCGAGGAGTCGAAACTCAAGAGTTTCGACCAGCTGGTTGGAGTCCAATTCCAGCGGAACTTGAAGTTTTCACCTCTGTTCCGTGGCCACATTTGTTCGCTCAGCCTTTAGTTTTAGTACGTCGCGCGCGAACTTGCGGAAGCTCCTAAACATTTGTTCGCTCACCAAGTCTGCTTCTTGCACCGGCCATGGTAAGCCTTTAGCAGTAGCATCTTGGCGAAGGAGTCCTCGCGCCTCGCCGTACCGCGGACACTCGTACAATATGTGCCTCGGCGTTTCCGCTTCGCCACACTCGCAGTGTTCGTCCGCCACCAAGGTGAATTCCTTGAGCTTCGCACGGAAATCTCCGTGTCCGCTTAGGAACTGAGCAACATAGTGATCAGTGATCACCCAACGCGCGCCAAGACGGTCTGATACATCGTTGAAGTATTGGAACGTTGTCCTACCCTTCGTCGATGACGACCATCTCCTGTGCCACACTGCTAGCGCCTCTCGCCTAACTGCAGCCAAGGCTTCCTTAGGCGAGATCGTTCCGTCAGCCAGATCGGCGTGACTGATGCGACATGTCTGAAACTCGAGATCGAGTTCTTTTCGTATTTTGTAAGCGCATGCACGTTCCGCTATCATCAAGTCTATCGGTACTTCTCCGGCGATCACAGGGATCGCATCCGTCGATACCGTTCTATAGGCCTTGCCGCAGCCAAGCAAAACTTTCCTCTGCGCTCTGACAATGAGTTTCCTCGATGCAGAGGTAAGGAGGTCTGCCCAGCCCGCGGCAGCATACGCCACGATTGGGACGAAGAGACCACGGTACATAGTACGCATGGCTCGGGGGCCCAAACCCCAGTTCGCACAAGCAATCCTTGTTAACGCGTTAAACGTTTGCAAGGACTTAGCACTCAAATATTCAACATGGGATTTAACTCCCAGTCTTTCGTCAAAATATACGCCCAGGTACCTAATGGTACTCCTAGAAGGGATACTTTTCTCATCAATCCTCACCACAGGTGGTCTCGTCATTTGAAGAGAACCTTTTAAGAGAATCATCTCGGTCTTCGGCGCGGATAGCGATAACTTTTGTGATTTGCACCACTTGGAAATCGCATCCGTCACCTTCTGCCCTTTTCGCTCGAGTTCCAATCTCGAATCGCCGTAGACGAGTACGAGAAGGTCATCAGCGTAGGCGATGGGCTCGCAAGCGAGTCCGGTGTTCGTTAATAGTTGCAGAATTCCGTCAAATATCATATTCCAGCAACTCGGACCGAGAATCGACCCCTGTGGACAACCTTTGGTTACGACTTTCCTCACTTCTCCGCGCTTAGACCTTAAGGTCACCACGCGGTTGGAGAAATAGTCGACCATCAGCCGATAGAGGTTGAGTGGGCAGCCTCGCTTCCTCAACTCGTTGAGTACGCTCGGCCACCAGACATTGTCGAATGCACCCGAGATGTCGAAGGAGAGACCCAGAACGTAGCGCTCCTGGCGACTATACACCATCTCTCTAAGCTTTACCACGGCATCTTCCGTGGATCGCTTAGGTCTGAATCCGTATTGCCGGTCAGAGGCATGTTTCGGGTGTAGGAACACATTAGCTAGTCGCTTTGCGATTAGCTTCTCAAGAACTTTGCCAACTACGGATGGTAGGCAAATTGGTCTGTAAGACTTCACTTCCGCTTCAGGTTTGTCCTGCCCTTTTAGAATGGTTCTAATCAGGCCGACTTTCCATCTGGCGGGGAAGACTCCGTGCTCCAGGCAGCCATTATAGAGCTGAAGTAACTCTTCTCGGAGAGTTCCAAGCGAGCTTTTTACAACTTCCGGCTCTATCCTGTCTATTCCTGGGCACTTGCGCCGCTTCAGGTGTTTCACCGCGTCTTCAAGCTCCTTATAAGAGAAAACACGATCGTTTTCGCTTAGTGGCTCGGTAGCGGATTCACGCCTGGCTCGTTCGTGTTCAGGAGTGTCGCTCTCGGACGAATCGTCCGGGATTAACGACTCCAGCAGCGCAGACGCCGTGGATTTCCAATCCATCGTATGTCCTTGTTCTGTCCGTATGTTCGAAACCGCAGTCTCGACATTCAGTTTGTCTCTTGAGATCTTGTAAACAAGACCCCATGGCTCTTTGTTCCCCTGCTCGGTTACAAAGTCCTTCCAACTTTGCACCCCCGCAGCTCGCACCGCAGCCGTGTAAGCTTTTCTCTGAATTAGATACTCCGCTTTACGCGCCGCTCTCTCTTCCTCCGAACAACTCGAGTTTTGGAAGGCTCGTCTAAGTCTATAGACTCGCTTCTTCCGTCTTGTCAAATCTGGTGTCCACCACGGGACAGATTTGGAGTGCCACCGCTTAGATCGCATTGAAGAACTGCACGCTTGGACAATCGATTGCTCGAGTTCCTGTGCTAGATGTTCGACCTCGCCTCGGCTATTCGGCCGGGAGGGTAAGTTCCTCTTGCTTTCCAGCAGCGCTTGTTCGAATCTAGGCCAGTTCGCACTTTGCAGATGAAAACGCCCTTCAAGGTGCCGATTTTCTACCGCGTTGGCGAACTGCAACGAAAATTCGATGACACGGTGGTCGCTGGTCGTCAGGTCCTTTCGGACTTTCCAACCTCGCACTGTGCCGGACATGTCACTTGTCGCTAGCGTGACATCGATCGTGGACTCTCCAGTCGGGCTGGAGTATGTGGGAATACTACCAGCCTCGTTCAATACAACCATGTCGTGACGAGCTATAAACTCTTCGAGTTTACCTCCCCTAGCGTCTGTCGTCGCGCTTCCCCATAGCGGAGATTTTGCGTTGACATCGGCCGAAATCACGACTCTGCTGCGTTTAAGTACCGTAAGTACTTTCTCTAGTCTCGTCAAACTTGGCTCAATTTCTTCCGAATATTGAAAGTATTGACTTACTAGATAGACGTCACCGAATGTGCCATTAATGCATGCGCAAGAGAGATGAGTGTCGCATAGTTGAGAGATTTTAGTCACTTCTAGGTCCCGGTTCGTGACGGCTAAAGCCGCCATTGGCCGGTCGCCATCCGCGACCACTCTCGTCGCAATCCCCAGCCCGGACAATTTGCCCCGACAGCTGTATGGCTCCTGCGCGAGCAACACATCTATGCTCTCCTGATGCATAACATTTCGTATCTCTTCAGTTACTATTCGAGCTCGCTGCATGTTATGCTGCATCACTCGAATTCGCGTCTGAGATCGTTCGCTTTCGGCTCTTCTAACCATAATTGGTCTGAGCTACAATTTGCTGCAACGCTACCTGGTAGGATGCGCACAGCTTGTCTCTGCACTTATGGTCGTGCGACTTGCCTCGATCTTTGCAATTCGAGCAAATCGGTGGCTTACTCTTGTTGCTGCACGAGGCAAAGGTATGCCCTTTTTCGGCGCAGTGATCGCATACGTCTTCCTTGTACTTGCATCTTTTAGCCGTATGGCCAAACTTCTGGCACTTGAAGCGCCGAGTTACCGAGACGTAGTCCTGTACACGACAAGACGACCAGCCCATGTAAACTCGGTCTTCCCCACTCTTCAGTCGCAGCCGTGTCTGCGGACTGACTTCGATGACCCAATTGGTCGTCTCCCTGCTCCCTGATCCAGCTTTGAAGCCGACCTTGAAGTTAGAGACGAATTCCTTTCGGGTCATCTCTCCGAAGTTCTGATTCCACAACCTGTCAGAAACTTCGTCTTTAGACATTTCTTTAGGAACATCGTATACTATAAGTAACGGGTTCCTCTTTGTCTGTATGTTGACTGAGAGTCCACAATCTTTAAGCTGGCTATTTTCAGCGAAAGCTTTAACATCCTCTTTGCGTTCAGTCTCGACGGCTATGCCACCGGAGTGGATGCGTCGAACCGACTTTACGCGGATCTTTGCTTTGCCTGGTTTCACCAGGGAGAAAACAGTGCCTTTGTAAGGTCGCTGTTTTGCTCCTTGCCCTTCGGCGGGAAGATCTTCACCACATGTTGTGGTGGTTTCACCGCGTCTTGAGCAACTTTGTTGCACTCGACCTTAACCGCTTGCGCGTAGGTCAAGTTGGCGTGCTTACCAGCAAGGGAATTCGTCTTTGACCGCGGGGCAGTCGGCGACGTCTTCCCTACGCTCTTCGCTTCCAAGCGAGCTTTGTTAAGTTCGCTTTTGGTCGCGGCGAGTTGTCCCTCTAGGTAGCTGTTCCGAAGAGGCAGTTCCTGGACAAGCTCGCTGAGCGTGCTCACACTAAGCAAGATCCGAGAGGCAGCTTCTTTCGTGACCCGGGATTTATCCGCGGTGACCACGATGCCAACCTCCTTCACTTGCCTAGAGGCTTCGTCTCTGATGAGATCGAGAGGCCGTACCAACGATCCAGAAGTCGCCCCCACCGACTTCTTTCTCGGTCTGCCTTTGGATGGCTTTCCGGTCGGTGAAACCTTCTTGCCGCCCTTAGGCTTGTCTTTTTCGGAATCAACGACTTCGCCGTCTTCATCCTCTCCAGGATTAGAGTCGGGCCCGGGTTCCTTATCCCCAGCGGGCTCGCTCATGCCTTTCTTGGAGGCAGGGTTAGCACCTTGCCCTCCATTTTTGGAGCTCTTCCCGGTCGAAGAAGAGCCCTTCTTAGAGGAAGACTTTTTGGTCTTTTTCTTTTCTTTAACGTCGTCGGCTGCCGGTACATCCTCTTTCTTCCCGGCAGGATCGACTGGGCCATTAGGTGGTTTACACCTCTTGAGGGACACCACGAAGCGGCCTTTCGGCACAGCATCGGTCCTCTCTTTTCCAGACTTGGAGGGAATTCGGTCGGGAATATCACCGACGTCTGTCCCCTCTGCAACGACGACTTCACGCTCGGCAGGGCCTTGCGCTGTTCCCGTCGATTTGACGTTCGAATTTTGTAATTTACCCATATTAGTTATGCATAATGTTCTTCCCGCTGCGTGTCCCGGCCTCCTCGGACCCTCAATATGGAACCTGCCATCCGGTCAGGTTAGGACATCACCCAGGATATAGTCCGCGGAACATCCAGATCAATTGGCAAGCAAAAGACCTTAGAGCCCACTTCCTCGCCCGACAGAGCGCCGCTCGCTAATAGCTTACGGTCGTTCCAAGCCGATTGACTAGGCACAGGGTTACTTTGTCTCGCCTAGCCGCCCATCTAGCCGAAGCAGAGGCCAAAGGTACGTGTTGGAGACGTCTCACCCGCAGGAGAGGGCCTCCTCAGATCCCAGGATCCTCTTTTCCGACGACAAAGGTCGCCACGCACGGCAAACACGTGGGAGACGTGGACTTTGAGTGGTTGTCTCCTCCACTCCACTGTGCTTCGTTTGGTTCACATGCTCCAACAAGAACACGCTATCCAGCGGTACCCCGTGGAGGCACAAGCACAGCTAGGACACTAGGTCCCTTTGCGACTTTCGACATTTCCGAGGATCCGAACACCTCATCCAACTTATCCTCGAAGTTTTTCTGCTAGTAGCGACATATTTTAAGCTAGAGGTGTATGGCCTCTAGCGCCTTCCATGATAGAATGCTCGGAGCTTGCGGCTCTCAGCATCTATTAGCATGCTTGGATGTTCCAGCAGCTTTTTCAAGCTTATGCGCGGACGTAGACGCAAAGCGATGTTATTATGTCGCTACGCTGATACGGGTCCGTGTCGTACCAGCTCGGCACGCACATATAGTGACGTGTCGACGAACGTAACCTTCGTACGCATAGCTTTTGACCCTTGTACGAGGTTTCCGTTCGATTTCAGTCAGTGGTGCTCATTTAAACCCGTGAGAGTGTCAAAATGTCGCCCCCGCCACGCAGCGGTGACAGCGGTTGATGCAGCTCTTGACCATCGCACGGCCTCGTAAGATCCAGCAATCCTGACAAAGCGTGGCCAATGTGAGCTGGACTCCGCCGTGCATGGATCGACGGTGGGCGTCCTCCGTCCACAACCGTGCCAATGGCGAGTCGTCAGGCAGGATGAGCGGATGAGTTCGCTCGTAAGGCAGTGCAGCACGCTGAAGACGCCCTCCAAGCCGGAGGACCCCAGGGCCATCGACGAACGGAGACAGCTTGGTCAACCGGCTTTTCGCGGGGAGTCCCTTCCCCTGGAGTAGGCACGCGATCTCCGTTGGGAAGGCCTGCTGCTGCATGGCTCGTGCTAGCCTTGTCCTGGCGGCCAACACCTCCTCGGTGGAGAGATGGGTCGACCCACTGCCCCTCGCCGTCCTCAGCCAGCGGCAGCACCACGCGGTGACTCTGCATAGGCGCTGAAAATTAGAAAATGAGGCGCAGTGCGCCGTTATTCCCGGAGTGGGCGGGATCTGCACATGGTGGCTCCGCACTCTCTCTTCCTGGATGTCATCGTCCAAGCTGGGATCGGCGTACTGCCGGAACCCCTTAGATGCCAACCAGCTGGGCCCCTGCCACCAGAGGGTAAAGTCGGCCAGCTCCGCTGGAGATAGGCTTCGTGATGCGCAGTCTGCCGGATTCTCGACTCCTCTGACGTGATGCCATCTCGCCTGGGGTAGCAGACGCTGGATATCGGCGACACGGTTTGCGACGTAAGTACGCCATTGGGCTGGATGCCCTTTGATCCAACTCAGAGTCACCAACGAGTCTGTCCACAGATGCACCTCGACGTCTCTCCACTCCAGCACCTCCAGCATCTTGTGCGTCAACCTGGCGAGAAGACACGCTGCGCTGAGCTCCAGCCGAGGCAGCGTGATTTTTTTCAGGGGCGCCACCTTAGTCTTGGCCGCTCCTAGGCTGACTCGTCCCTCCCCCTCAGCCGTGACCGACCGCACGTACACCACCGCAGCGTAGGCGAGTTGTGACGCGTCGGCAAATCCGTGGAGCTCCACGGTAGCAGCCGAGGGAGGTACTCCAAGCCACCGAGGAATCCGTAGCCTGGTAAGCGTAGGTAGTTCCCTGGTGAAGCGACGCCATTGACCCTCCTCCTTGAGAATCCCCTAGATGCGGAGTTTCCTTGAAGGGAAGGCGCACCACGAATCGACCGTCGCAAGCACGACGATGCGTCGACACGAAGTGATCTTCGCACGCCTGATCCTCTTCTGGCAAAGGTATGGTCCCTTGCACCTCCTCCTGCTCCCAAAATTTAGACAGTAGACTCACCAGTTCTTGATCCACTGCACAGTGATGGACGTGCGCCGGAGCATCTCGGTCATCCGTACTGACAGCTCCAGTGAAGATCCACCCGAAATCGGTCTCCTGGGCGGCCGGGCAGTCGTTGCCACCGGGGATCACACCGCGACGAAGTATCCGGTTGTAGACATCGGCACCAAGCAGCACCTCAACAGGATCAGCTTCGCGGTAGCGCGGGTCAGCCAGCGTTAGACCGGCAAGCTGAGGCCAGCGGCTCGTTTCCGGAAGGTTGTGTGGCCGGTAGCACGATAATTCGGCCAAGATTAAGGCCTCGATCTGATGACTCGGCTTGGCATCAGAACTTGGTGTGAGGACGAGAGTCGTACACCCCCGGGTGGTACGAGAGTGCGCCCCGCCGACGCCCAGGAGTGGGATTCTCGCCCGCCGACGATGCAGGCCAATCCGTTGCATAAGTGATTCCGCCACCAACGACACATCACTGCCCGAGTCTATGAGAGCTCTCACAACTTCTCGGCGTCCACCTGGTCCGATGACCCGCACTTGAGCCGTGCTCAGTATCACGGTCACCATCCGCGGGAACTCCAATGATGCGTGATGCACGGCCGCTCTCCCAACTGATCCTTCGAGCTCCTCATGCAGTGAGGTGTGATGACGATCGCCGCACTTCTGACATCTCTTGACACACGAGCAAGCGCTCAACGTATGCGACCCCAAGCAGTTGCTGCAGAGCTGCAGGGAGCGCACCTTGTCTTGTCGCTCCATGGCCGTCATCGCCTGGTACCGAGCACAGTACAGTAGGTAGTGTCCCCCTTGGCACAATGGGCAGGACTTCGAGGTCGAAGCCTTGGACACCTGATGCACCTTCGACGAACCTCCGCTCGCCCTCTTCCTGTCGGCGGGCTCTTCGACGCGACGCTGCTCCAGAGCTTCGATAGTCGTAACGCGCTTCTCCAAAAACTTTTGGAGGGTAGAGAACGAAGGTAGGTCCGTTGTGTCTCCTATCTCATTCTCCCATTCACGACGCGTTTGACGGTCTAATTTTCCGACAGTGAGGAACACGAGCCAGTCATCGGAGCTAGCAACCGGCCTGCCAATCTCCGCCAACGCTTCGACCGCGTCGACGGTCCCGTAAACCAACGATCGCAACTCCTGGGACGATTCTTTGGTCACCGCTGGCATCTGCCACAACGAGGACAGTTGATCGCGCACGAGTATGCGACGGTTTTCGAACCGGCGCTTCAACAACTCCCACGAACGATCGAAATTCTTCTCCGTCGTCGCAATGTTTCGTAGAAGCATAGCTGCTTCACCCTTCAGGCAACTCTTCAGGTAATGCAGTTTTTCCACGGCGTTGAGAGAAGGATCCTTCAGTATGAGGGACGAAAACATGTCATGGAAGGACAGCCACTCGGAGTAACGACCGCTGAACGTCGGCAACTGTATTTTGGGGAGCACGGCGCGCTTCCGACCTGCCACGCCCTCCGTTGTTGTCCCGGCCGAGTTTGAAGCGCCAGCCGTTGTAACGGCCGTTTACGCTTTCTTCCACAGATCTTTTAGCAAGCTCGCTTGATCTAGATACGTCTCCTGTACCGTACCGAGTTCGTCCTTCGTAAAATGAGGTAGGGCTTGCAGCTTGGCGTCTGTGGTGGCCGCGGTAAGAAGGGTCTGAAGAGCCGCTTCATATTGCAGCCAGAGTTTTTCCAGGAGCTCCTGGCGACTCTCTACGACGCTTGTGGTTATATTAGCTGCTCCCTTCTTTCTTAGGTTCTCTACGAGGCGAGCCATCCGTTGAGCCAACTCCCGGAGCTGGTTTAGCGTGTCGTCCATTGTCAGCACGGGTCGAAGAGGCGCACGATTTCACAAAGTCACAGAAGTCACGAAAAGCCACGAGATAAGACCGGACCACAGGCACTGGATCCGGCTCGAAGGACCAATTTTAATGTACAAGATTACCAGAGCACCGAATAATCTCTTTCGTTTTGTAACAGTGTTCTTTATTACAATTGTATTTCAAACAGGCACCGTTACGGTCAATGTCCAAAACGTCTATTTACAATGTCAACGGCACAAATAACCATACAAATAAACTATCATTAGAATGACTGAGATCAACCTTATTTCGATCCCTTGTGGCGCAAGGAGTTTACCGAGCACGGTGGTTTTAAAGAGCGGGATAATGAGTCTTACTGTATTCGAGCACGGTTGACAGAAGAAGCGAGGCGTAACGGCTCTCGGTCGCGGGAGCCCGCGAATTTTACATGACGTCATATCACCAACGATACAGGTGGCTCTGCCCTAATTAGGCCTCTATAACCGATTAATAGATGGCCTGCCCTGTATCGTTGGGATAGACGCACCCCCGCTTCTCTCCTCCCGCCTCTCGCCACTCGGTACGCGAGCGAACGTCTGCCCGACGCCGCGGCTCGCTCGCCCAATCCCAAACAGTCGTAGCCTGAGCACTATTAGTTTCTCTAGGCACTTTCCAATTACCGGCAGGAGGCATATGGGTCGGTAAGAACTTGTAAGGGACTCATCCTTGTCAGCGCTTTTCAGCAGGGCTCGGATGGAGCCCGTCTTCCAAGCGCTGGGGAAGACTCCGAGTTTCAAACAGCTATTGAACAGTTTCATGTAGTGGTCGTAGAGCGTACCGTACACCGCTTTCGCAACTTCGACCTCTATCAGGTCCAGTCCCGGGGCTTTCCCGTTCCTGAGGCTCGTAATTGCCTTTCTGACCTCGTCGCTGGTAAATTCTGGAACGTTTTCTGTATTCGGCGGCGTTGCGGTATCGGCTCTTCTGCTGCTCTGTGTGTCGGTTGCGTCATAAGTGTCGTCCGGTACTAGTGAGTTCAGCAAATCTGTGGCGGATTCCGTTTCAAGTCTTCGGTTGATTTTGTGCCGTGGACGTGTAGGTGGAAAGTGCCTGTTCAAGAGTAGATTTCTGCATGCACAGCCGGTAGGTCATCCCCCAGGGGTTGGTATTCCCGTCCTCTGTGACGAAGGCCTGCCAGCTGCTGTTCTTCGCTCTATGGACTTCCGCTGTGTATTCTCTTCTGATTCTCCGGTAGACCTGCTTCTTTTCTTCTCTGGCGGTCTGCTCTCTCTCAATTTGATACGATTTCCTGGATTTGTAGGTGTTCTTCTTCAGACGTGTCAGCTTCTCAGTCCACCAGGGAACAGATCTACTACGCCTTTTCCTGGTCCGCAGCGTCAATTTGCACGTGTCGACTAGGCATCGGCTAATCGCATTTGCATAATTCTCCACTTGTTCTCTGTCGTTGATCTCCTCCAGAGTCAAATTTCCGCTGGCGTTCCTTTCGAGGACTTTGCTGAATCTGTCCCAGTCGGCTTTCGTGGTCTTGAAGCGAGGTTTCTGTACGGTGATCCTGTAGGTTTCACCGGAGCGGATGCTGAATGTGATCAGGTTGTGATTGCTTGTTCTCCATCCCTCTCTGACTCGCCAGTCTTTAATCATCCTGACTGCAGCTTCGGAGGCGAGGGTCGCATCGATGTTCGAGCAGCCTTGTTGAGAGCGGTAGGTTGGTGGGTTCTCCGGCTCGTTGATGACATAGAGGTTAAGACGAGCTATCTCTTCCTCAAGTCTTTCCCCTCGCTGGTCGGTGATCTGGCTGTACCAGAGAGCTGACTTAGCGTTTACGGCAGCTGCGATGATTAATTTCTCAGCCGGAAGCGTCCTTACGATCTTTTCCATCATTTCAATGTATGGCTCGATGTCGTGAGAGCACTGGAAATATATCGATGCAAGGTAGAAGTTTCCTGTTGTACCGGTAATCTCTACACACGTGCAGTGATCGTTGCTAAGGTACGCTAGCTTTAGCACAGAGAGCGATGGATTTTTAACGATGATTCCAGAGTAGACCTGTTCCCCTGGTTTTCCGCCGTGGCATTGAAGGACTTTGTTGCCGAATCCAATGAATTTTCCCTTGATGTTATAGGGTTCCTACATCAGGAGCACGTCGAGATGTTTTTCATCCAGCATCTTGGCGGCCTCGAGCAACACTGTCTGGGATCGTCGCATGTTCAGTTGTCCAATGTTAATTCCTACGTCTCGTCGGTAGGCTGCATTCGTCACTAGATCTGCTGCGTTGGAGCTACCTGAAATTGGAAATGCAGGTGATTTATATGGTGTGACTGGTTTACTTACCATAATCTATTTTCGATACGCATGTCTGGATGGCGTGCTTGTAGGCTGGGCAGTCCTTCGCTCGAGACGAGTGGTTGTGCGGCTTGCCCGCTCGCTTGCAATTGCTGCATGTCGGGTTCTTCGTCTTCGTTGGACAGCTGCTGAAGGAGTGACCGTCTTGGCCGCAGTGTCCGCAAGTATCTTTTTCTGCACTGCAGTACTTCGCGACGTGTCCGAAGGATTGGCACTTGTAGCATCTGCTTACAGGTACGTAGTCCTTGATTACATAAGAGGTCCAACCGATGTGCACCTTGTTCCTCTTTTCCAGGATTTGCCTGAGCGACGGTGTTACTTCGGCTGTCCAGTTAACAGTATCTTTGCTTTTGTCGCCGGTCTTGAAACGTAGATTGAATTCTTTGTCGAAGGTTTCCTGCGACAGATGGTCGGCGTTCTGGCTTCTTATGCTCTCCGTCAGTTCTTTCTCAGAGAGGTCCTTCGGAAGGTTATAAATTATAACCATCGGGGATTTCTTCGGCGGCACTTCGGCTGTGAGTCCGGCGCTGGTAATTTTTTGGTTCGTCTGTACTTTTTCAAGCCCCTCCTGGCTGCTTGTCTCGATGAGGACTCCGTTTTTGGAAATTTTACGCATTGTAACAATCTGCCATTTCTCTTTGCAGGGGTCGAAATTCTTCATTAGCGCGTTCTTCGTCCCTTCGCTGTCGGTGATATTGCTGGTGGCCGACGGATAGACAGCGATAAGGTTACGCGGCGGCTTTATTGTTTGCGGTGGCATAATGCGCGAGGACACCTTCAGTTTGTCAGCGTACGACAACTGTGTGTGTGTATTCTGGCGGTGCCCTATGGATGATAGTTTCTCCACCATTCCGCTGAGCGTGGTCCCGAGGTTCTGGATTTCGTCTCGAATGGTTGCAGCTACTTGCCCGCGGTTCTCAAGGTCAATTCTGGCGTTTCCAGTAATGACGATGAGTAAGTCATCCGCATATGCAATTACTTCGAAGCTATTTCCGGTAAGGGTGGCCAGCAGGTCGTCGAAGATCAAATTTCATAGGTTAGGTCCTAAAATCGAGCCTTGAGGGCATCCTCTCGATACGTTCTTCTGTACTTCGGAGTTTCTGCCGATGATTTTCACAGATCTACAGCTTAAGTAATCCGCAACTAAGTTGTAAATGTTGCGCAGACAGTGTCGTTTTTTGAGCCGGTGCAGGATACTCGGCCACCAGACGTTATCGAAGGCTCCCGATATATCGAAGAGAATTCCAAGGGCATATTTGTGTTGTGTATCCTTAACTATTGTTCTCATTCTGATAATGGCATCCGTCGTGGATTTGCCTTCTCTGAATCCAAATTGTTGGTCCGATGAAAAATGTGGGTCCTTTAGGAGCGGTCGCAATCTGAGTACTATAAGTTTCTCCAAGCACTTTCCAATTACCGGCAGAAGACATATGGGTCGGTATGAGCTTGTTTGGGAGTCATCCTTGTCAGCACTTTTCAGCAGGGCTCGAATAGATCCCTTTTTCCAAACACTGGGGAAGACTCCGTTCTTCAGGCAACTATTGAAAAGAATCCTGTAATGGTCAAAGAGCGTTCCATACGCCGCTTTGACCACTTCCACTTCAATAAGGTCCAGTCCCGGGGCTTTCCCGTTTCTGAGGCTGGTAATAGCCTTTTTGATCTCATCGCTGGTAAATTCTGGTGCGTCGTCTGTATTCGGCGGTCTGAGACAATTCGCTCTTCTGTCTCTCTGAATGTCGGTTACGTCGTCTGTGTCGTCGGGTACCAGTGCGTTGAGTAATTCCGTGGCAGATTGGTTCCAGGTCCTCGTTAAAGTTGGTGCCGTGGATGTGTAAGTGGAAAGTGCCTGTTCTGGAGTCACTTTTTGCATACATAGCCGGTAGGTCATTCCCCAGGGGTTGGAATTTCCATCCTCCGTGACGAATGCCTGCCAGCTGCTATTTTTAGCTCTATGGATTTCTGCAGTGTATTCTCTTCTGATGATACGGTAAGTCTTCTTCTTCTCCTGTCTGGCGGTTGGGTCTCGCTCGAGTTGGAAAACTTTCCTGGCCCTATACGTGCTCTTCTTTAGATGCGTAAGTTTCTCGGTTCACCAGGGAACGGATCTACTGCGTCTCTTTCTGGTTTGCAGCGTCGATTTGCAAGTGTCGATTACGCAGCAGCTGACAGCGCTTGCGAGATTCTCCACTTGCACTCTGCTTCTGATCTCTTGTGGGAGCGGTATTCTTTCAGCGTTCCTTTCGAGAACTCTGCTGAACCTGTTCCAGTCTGCTTTGTTGGTCTTGAAACGTGGCGTCTGCGTAATGATATTGTGAGATTCGTTGGAGCGGATCTTGAAAGTAATTAAGTTGTGGTCGCTTGTTGTCCATCCCTCTCTGACTCGCCAGTCCTTTATCATTCTGACCGCAGCCTCGGTGGTGAGGGTTACGTCGATATTCGAGCAGCCCTGTTGATTGCGATAGATAGGTGGATTCCCTGGCTCGTTGATAACATAGAGGTTGTAACCGTTTTTGTCACTTCCTTCCACCTTTGTTATTCCTATCTACAGTAGTCGCCGTATATCTTGTCCACACTATTGCAAGCGCAAACAGGAACGACCAGAAGATCCGGCAGGTACGATGGCTGAGCGTCACTTCGGTCACCTGAGCGATTTACAAAGCGTGCCTCGATATCCGTAGGCAGAATCTGTCTCGCGACTTCGTAACCGAGTCCACTCCCTGCAAGGGCAAACAGGTACAACCAGAAGATCCGGCAGGTACGATGGCTGAGCGTCACTTCGGTTGCCTGAATGAGCCTACAGGATGAGTCCCGAGATGACGAATCTCGATCAAGATTCAAATGCCGTGCGTGCAGGGATTCAGTCTAGCTACGAACGCGTAAGGTTTTATAGGCATACGATGCCGTAACCCTAACAGATGGTGTAGATGTTCGCTGTCGAACTTGGCAACGGTGCCACAGGTATCTCGTGCACACTTTCGCAAATGCAAGCAGGAACAACCAGAAGATCCGGCAGGTACGATGGCTGAGCGTCACTTCGGTTGCCTGAGTGATTTACAAAGCGTGCCTCGATATCTGAAGGCAAAATGTATCTCGCGATTTCGTAACCGAGTCCACTCCCTGCAAGGGCAAACAGGTACAACCAGAAGATCCGGCAGGTACGATGGCTGAGCGTCACTTCGGTTGCCTGAATGAGCCTACAGGATGAGTCTCGAGAAGACGAACCTCGATCAAGATTCAAATACCGTACACGAAGGGATTCAACTAAGTTCGAGTATTGTCCAGGGACGGTTACCACCCTTAATATAATTTACGAAGGTACGTGCCTCCAGGAATTGGAAAGCGGAAAGGCTTGACTAGGTACAGAAAGACGAAGTCGGTTTCTGAGGTGAAAGCGAAGTATATTCTGATACCTTGTATTTACACACCAAGTGAAGAGAGACCTCTTATATAATGGTGTACGCACGTATGTTATTTCGTATCCATAACAATTGGTACGGAATGCGACTTTCACGTGTTTTTCTAAATGCCTTGTATCGACCGACAAGGTTTGTACACACGGTACCGACGGTTCACGCGCTCGAAGAACAATACGAGTGTTACTCGAATACGAAAATTTATCTAACGTCGAGCAACGAGCGTTTGTAAAACTCGTTGCTTGAATCTACGTTTGGAAGGCTTTCTTTCAATTCGTTCCGTGGTTTGCCAGTCTTGTTGCCGTTATCACGGCGCGACGGACAGGAATTCGCGGATTCGATCCGTCGGATCTCGTCCTGTGGCGCGGCGTATGGATGTACCACAGATATCTCGGTCACACTTCGCGAATGCAAACAGGTACAACCAGAAGATCCGGCAGGTACGATGGCTGAGCGTCACTTCGGTTGCCTGAGTGATTCACAAAGTGTGCCTGGATACCTGAAGGCAGAATCTATCTCGCGGATAGGCATACGGATTCACCTCTTGCCAGGGCAAACAGGAACAACCAGAAGATCCGGCAGGTACGATGGCTGAGCGTCACTTCGGTTGCCTGAATGAGCCAACAAGATGAAACCCAGTATGTAAATCTCGATCAAGATTAAATTTTACCATTATGCCTGCCCGAGAATTCGATTTGAACTGTTTCTATATAATTTAGAGCGAAGATATTTGAATTAGTTTATTCACTTTTAATTTGAAATGAATATATTTTAAATTAATTAATTGTGCGACTACTACATTGAAACGTTCGGTCGTTAAACCTGGAAGGTTGTTGGCCGTGCCACAGTGCGGTTTGCAGCTGTGACTCCTCGGTTTGAGGCGCGTACGAAACGAGGATGAATTAGACGGTTTGCTAAATTCACCAAGTCGGTTTGACTTCCCGTTCGCGTACCGTTTTTCGCCTAGCCTTTCTTAGTTGGTTCTTACCGGAACCGCTTCCAAACGTAGAGTGCCATCGATCTGTCGCGCATCGACCTCCTTCGATCCGTGTCGAGTGGGGATCGATGCGCACGCATATCAATTAGTGGGGAGTCGTGTGATCCTTTATTGAACAAGGATTACCGACGTTACGCGAGTCTACGCCGTGGGGATATCTTCCCTGCCGTTGAAATCATAGCTGTATGTAACCGTGTTCGCACGGTTACATATGCTCCCCCCTTCCTAAACCCTTGGTGCAGGGACGCAGTCAGGATGCACCGCAAGGGTTGGCTCCTACCCCCTGCGCGGGAGGCGATGCGAGTGAACGGCACAATATCTTTACGAAATAAATTTTAATTACTCACATTTCCTATGCTCGCGTAGCTGGGACCGCCGAGCTTAGCCTAGGCTGCAAGACTAGCTTGTATCACAAATGCACTCACACTTGCACTCACGCGATACTGATTTTTAAACAAAACTATTCCTTTTGTAACGTTTGCAAACTAAAAGTGTTAACGTTTTTTTTTTTTATATACTAAAACTGTTTAGAGTAATTACTCCTTTCTTAATCTTCGCACACACACGACATTAATGTTAAACAAAACTGTTCCTTTTGTAGAAAAAGAAAAAAAAATTTTATGCATTTTAGCGATAATGTTTGTTACTAAATTATTCCTCCAGAAGCTCCGCAATCAGGGCTTCTGTCAGTGGCAGCAGCCCCACTGGATCACCGTTGCGGTCCAAACCTTCCACGGGAGGGTTATCCTCCAGTGACATGTCCTCCCAGGATTTCCCCAATTCCCCATCCGTGGGCCTGTCCACCGCTTCTTGCTGATCTTTTATGGGTGAAGCTGGCGCCGGAATCCTCCAGTCATGCCCTGGCGTCCTTGGTCTCTCAGACAGATCGGGAGCCTCCTCAGGAATTACATCCCATGACCGGTCCATGTCCTCGCTCGATGCAATGGCCGCGGTGGACATTTCTTCCGCAACCATCTTCCGCTTGGTCGGACCCCAGCAACACGGGGTTTGTGTGCGCGCATTCTTCGTTAAAGCGCGCACCTGGGTGGACACCCCTCGACGATACCGCTTTTTCTGTGGGCCCTGAACCCATGGACGAGCCGTCTTGGTGTCCAACGTGCATGGTTGCACGTCATGGAATCTAAGATCTTGGCCGGTTTGAGTGGGCCTGCACACCATGGCCCATGCCGCATACGCCTGCGTCGCTACTTCTGCTGATTTTTTTGACATCCTTACTGCTTGCGATGTTTACACTGTACTGTGGTTCACTGAACGAATTTCGCCTCTTATATGGACACGAAATCCTGGATGGGGGTTTTCCTAGGAACTGCCCACGACGCAGCGTTGTTGACGCGTTAAATCCTGCTCATTCCGAATGTATCGGCGTAGATTTGTTGCGTGGAACGTACCTCGGATTTCGTCAGATTTGATGCTCTGCAATACGTATGTCGCTGGTCCCTTCCTCGTGATTATCACGTATGGGCCTTCGTATAGGTGGAAGAACTTTGCTATCTCTTTATTAGCCGCATTAGAGGCGTAATTTGATTTTAGGAGCACGTGCTCACCGATTTGATAATCCGCGTGCTTCTTGCCATGATTCGCCCGCTGGCACCGCTTCTGTGCTTTTCTCTCCATGTTACGAAATGCTAATTGCTGCTTCTCGCTGGTATCGACGACGTTTCCATCTCCTTCGCTGTTTTTTGGCGCAAACCATTTTGTCCAGGGTCGCACAGGGGGTTTTTGCAAGAACAATTCTGTGGGTGTGAACCCTGTACTGTCGTGGACTACCTCATTACAGCACGTTTCTATTACATGTACCCACATTGCCCATGAAGCATGCGCCTTCACGGCAAGCGTACGGAAAATGCGTCCAATCTCGCGATTGACCCTTTCCACCGGATTACTTTGGGGGTGTCTGATCGACGACAGAACATGCTGGATCCCTTCCTCCAACAAGGTTCGTACCCAGATTTTTGATGTAAACTGCGTTCCATGGTCTGTGAGTATTCGCTTCGGTTTTCCGTATTGGGGAACGAAGTGTTTAAACATACGCGCGATCGTGATCGTAGTCGTCGCATTCCGTACCGGATATAGTTTGACGAATTTTGTAAACAATTCTTCCACAACCAGAATATACTTCACTCCCCCCCTCGAGGTTGGCAATG
This sequence comes from Sphecodes monilicornis, assembly GCA_913789915.3. Taxonomy (NCBI): domain Eukaryota; kingdom Metazoa; phylum Arthropoda; class Insecta; order Hymenoptera; family Halictidae; genus Sphecodes; species Sphecodes monilicornis. The sequence continues at coordinate 148,095 of CAJYYI030000499.1, forward strand.
GACCATAGTAATCTATTGACACGATATCTAATGGGTTTCTGGGCAGGATCGTTTGTAAATCGAAATGTAACGCATGCGTCGGTATCTTCACCCGTTGGCACGTGTCGCACGCCGCGATTAGCTTACGTGCGTACCGGTGTAGTTTCGGGACGTAAAAGCTCTCTGCTACGAGTGCGATCGTTTTATCGCCACCGAGATGTGCGTACATTTCGTGTACCTCAACGATTAAGTTGTCGCGCAGCTGAGCGGGTATAACGGCTCGTAATTTGCCCAATCGATCCCGATGGTATAAGGTGTTTTCACGGAGGCAGTATCTATTGACGGCTACTTTGTCATTGACGCGGACCTTTTCTACTATTTCGCGTAATTTTTCATCTCGTTGTTGCCATTCAGCCAGGTTCTTCAAGGCTTTTGTTAACGAATTAGACATCGCACACGCCACCGCAGTTAATATCGGAACATGGGTCTCGCGGCCTACGTTCCCCTGAGGCCTTTCGTTATTCAAGCGGCTCAGTATATCTGCTGGGACATTTTCCCTTCCCGGTCGATAGCTAATTTTAATGCGATAATCCTGGATCGATAGGATCCACCGAGTAAGACGTTGGTTGAACAATTTACTGGACATGAGGAACGTGAGAGCCTTATGATCTGTCAATAAATTTATCTCCGCCCCATATAGATATGTTCTGAACTTTCCCAATGCCCAGACAATTGCCAAGAGCTCTTTCTCGGTCGTGAAATACGCTAATTCCGGTCCCTTTAACGTTCGGCTCGCGAAAGCTACCGGTCGCAGATTCCCGAGCGCGTCTCGTTGTTCTATGACCGCTCCGACGGCATTAAAACTCGCGTCAGTGGCAAGGAAAAATTCTTTATTCGCATCAACATACTGCAGCGCGACCTCTTCACAGAACGTTCGCTTGACCCGTTCGAATGCATTTTGTAGTGTCTCGTTCCATGTCCAGCGCTTTCCTCTTTTTAATAAGATCAGCAATGGCACGGTGACCTCAGCGTGGCGGTCAGTGAATTTACTGTAATAATTTACAAGACCGAGAAATCCACGCAGCTGTTTGACGTTGCGCGGCACCGGGAATTCTCGAATAGCCGTTAGTTTATCTGGATCTTGTTTTAAACCTTCAGCTGACAGTACGTGGCCGAGGAATTTAATTTCCCGTCTTAAAAAGCGGCATTTCTCCAGATTGATCGTTAAGTTGTGTTTCTCCAGCCGTTCCAATAGCATAGTGAGGTGCTGTATGTGTTCCTCAAACGTTGCAGAAAAGCACAGGATGTCGTCGATGAAGTTGACAACGAACCCTTCCATTTCTTCAAGGACAATTCGCAGCGCTCGGACCAGGCTAGCACTACTTGTTTTTAATCCAAATGGTGTTACCACATACTCATAACACCGTCCCCGGTATAGAAAAGCAGTGTATTTTCTTGAAGTTTTGGTTAAAGGCACCTGCCAGAAACTGCTTGTTAAATCAAGGCTGGTGAGAAAGTTGACCCTTCGGAATCGTTGAAAGATTGCGTCGGGTGTTTCCGACATCTCGTGGTCATCAAGGAGGACTTGATTGCGCATCCGTGCATCCAAGCATAACCGTAGTGAGCCATTCTTTTTAAGGACTGGAACCACAGGATTTACGTACGGACTTTTGCTCGGCCGAATTATGTCGTTAGCGAGCATTCTTTGAATTTCAGCGTCTGCAGCGTCCAGATACTTGAGTGGAGTCAGGTAGGTTCTGCAGAAGTACGGAGTGTTTGCTGCTACACGTAAATGATGTTCATAACACGTAACACGACCCACTTCGTCTCTCCAAATTCGAGGGACGGACGTAATTATTTTACGCAGTTCATTCCTCTGTTCAGGAGTTGCCTGTACGGCCTCCAACAGTGGTGAGACAACATTGTCGATGTTATCTACTGGCTTGCGATGGTGCGTGGACGCGCTCATATTTCTGCTCCTTACCTCATCCTTACCATCTTCGTGACTCAGTTCTACAGAGATTTTACTTCCGCCGATCGTCAATTCAAGTACATCTCGTTCGAGGTCGATGCTTGCACGGGTCTGACGTAACAAATCAATGCCGAGGATGTATTCGCAAACTAGTCCAGGAACGACTACTATTGGCGCTTCAAACACGTTTTTGCCGTGGCTGAACGTAACCCAAATCTGCTTTTTAAGCTTCTCCGATTTGTGCCCGGTTGCTCCGAGTATAGATGTCCCCACCACTGGTAACATGGGGCATCTAAGCAGCCGTCCTTGATTTAATTGATACCAACTGTCGGAGATAGCTGTAATTGAACTTCCGGTGTCGATGAGGGCCTTAACTGGCACTCCTTCGATTTCCAATGAGACTTCTGGGCTCAGGTTGATCTCTTGTCGAGGCAATGCCCCCGATTCTTCCTCCTGCGTGAGATCCTGCCGAGGATTTTTGAACATGGATCCGATGAGGAGGTTGCCTTCTTCCCCGTAACTGTCGGTGGAGGTCGCCCTCGCCTGGGAGGGGAAGTTACTCAGGCGTTCTTCAGCGTTCCTCCGCGCTAGTTTTCCGACGTGATCTCGGTTAGTTCCTCTCCGACTTCCTCCTGCAGAGCGTGTTCTTCTTCGACCCATGCAGATCGTACCTGGCTGGGACGTTGATTCCAGCGCCTTTCATCCTTTTCCCGGCTGTCGTTCCGTCGCTCCATCTGACGGTCGTTAGGGGACCGAGGCAGATCGAATGTTCTTCGCGAAAAGTCAGCCGCGGGACGTTGAGGGTCCCTAGGTCCCCGGGCTTGCAGTTGTTCGCTCGGACTTGAGCGTGGCTGATTTTGGACACCGGCGTTGGTTCGTGGTGTTGGTTCATAGCTGGTACGATTGGACCATTCTCTGCCATAGTTCGGGCGGTCGTTGTTCCTCTGTCTGTTGACCGTTCCTCCGTTGTCAAATCGTTCTAAGAGCGCCAAGAACGCATCGATTGTGGTAACGTTTTGCCCAATTACGCAATCATCTAGTGCTTGAGTGAAGTGTCGTGCAAGGACAAGAACGACTTCTTCGTCTGATGGTCGCGGAATTAAATCCCGGGCGCTCCCGATTAACCGCATTGCGTATCCGACGCGTGTCAGTCCGGAGTCTGGGCGATAGACTCCCGCGTCTAGATTGTCCCGAACCTTTCTTTGGATAGCCGAGCTCCAAAATCTATCCAGAAATGCCTTGGAGAACTGTTCCCATGTGGTGACCCGATCGGTTACAATGTCCCACCACTCGCGGGCTACTCCTTTCAATGCCTGCGTTAGGATAAACTTCAGCTCTTCGTCCGGCACGCGCGCGGCCTCGAGGAATTGTCGCATTTCTCGGACGAACCTCGGTGGTTTTTCCGTGGATTTTCCTTCGAATACGGGAAGCGTCGGCTTGACGATGAACGGACGCGCTGCAGTAGTTATTGACGACTCGAACCGCATAAAGTCGTTGGTATTCCAACGAGGATCGAGTGACTCCCGTTGTACGGGACGCGCTTGGTTCTGATTTTGTGACTCGCGCTGATTTACCGACTGATCACGCGGAGTATGACCTACGTCTTCGTGATTACTTGCACCGAGGCTTGCACGAACCGTCACCGTTGATATAGCTCGATCTAATGCAGCCCGCATATCTTTAACAATGCCAGCGCTTCGTTCTACGTTTAAATGAGACTCACGATCTAACCTAGACTCGATTTCGCGTCTCCAATCCCGCATCTCCCGCTTATGTTCGGTAACTCGTTCGTAAAGTTCCTCGTTACCGATTAATTCGCTAATTGCCGTTGCAAATTCCTGTTCTAATTCGTCGCGTATCTGTTTTATGCGTCCGGCGCATAATTGGCTCTCACGATCGAGTCGAGATTCTATCGCAGTCTGGCATTCGGCTATTCGGTTACGAACCTCGGTACATTCCGCCCGCGTGGTCAATCCCGAGCTTATTCTTTCCTCTAGTTTGAGAATGCGGTCATCCTGCCTTGCGACCCTTTCTTGCAACCGGCGAATGAGGTTTACTAAATGTTCCCTACTCAACGTGTCGTCGGGCGCTGGACCCGTTGGCGTTTTTATTATCGCATTTGACGAGTTATCTAAGATGATTTGTGGTGAATCGTCTTCGAGTGACTCAGAACCCCCGATCGCAGCCGTTATTTCGCTTGCTTTTTGCGTACTCATTTGTTTGCGTGTTTTTCTCTTATTTTCACTACCCATCGTATACCCTTTTAATGCCTATCGCCAGTCAAGACCTTTCCGCCCCACGTTGGGCGCCAATTTATGTAACCGTTTTTGTCACTTCCTTCCACCTTTGTTATTCCTATCTACAGTAGTCGCCGTATATCTTGTCCACACTATTGCAAGCGCAAACAGGAACGACCAGAAGATCCGGCAGGTACGATGGCTGAGCGTCACTTCGGTCACCTGAGCGATTTACAAAGCGTGCCTCGATATCCGTAGGCAGAATCTGTCTCGCGACTTCGTAACCGAGTCCACTCCCTGCAAGGGCAAACAGGTACAACCAGAAGATCCGGCAGGTACGATGGCTGAGCGTCACTTCGGTTGCCTGAATGAGCCTACAGGATGAGTCCCGAGATGACGAATCTCGATCAAGATTCAAATGCCGTGCGTGCAGGGATTCAGTCTAGCTACGAACGCGTAAGGTTTTATAGGCATACGATGCCGTAACCCTAACAGATGGTGTAGATGTTCGCTGTCGAACTTGGCAACGGTGCCACAGGTATCTCGTGCACACTTTCGCAAATGCAAGCAGGAACAACCAGAAGATCCGGCAGGTACGATGGCTGAGCGTCACTTCGGTCACCTGAGCGATTTACAAAGCGTGCCTCGATATCCGTAGGCAGAATCTGTCTCGCGACTTCGTAACCGAGTCCACTCCCTGCAAGGGCAAACAGGTACAACCAGAAGATCCGGCAGGTACGATGGCTGAGCGTCACTTCGGTTGCCTGAATGAGCCTACAGGATGAGTCCCGAGATGACGAATCTCGATCAAGATTCAAATGCCGTGCGTGCAGGGATTCAGTCTAGCTACGAACGCGTAAGGTTTTATAGGCATACGATGCCGTAACCCTAACAGATGGTGTAGATGTTCGCTGTCGAACTTGGCAACGGTGCCACAGGTATCTCGTGCACACTTTCGCAAATGCAAGCAGGAACAACCAGAAGATCCGGCAGGTACGATGGCTGAGCGTCACTTCGGTTGCCTGAGTGATTTACAAAGCGTGCCTCGATATCTGAAGGCAAAATGTATCTCGCGATTTCGTAACCGAGTCCACTCCCTGCAAGGGCAAACAGGTACAACCAGAAGATCCGGCAGGTACGATGGCTGAGCGTCACTTCGGTTGCCTGAATGAGCCTACAGGATGAGTCTCGAGAAGACGAACCTCGATCAAGATTCAAATACCGTACACGAAGGGATTCAACTAAGTTCGAGTATTGTCCAGGGACGGTTACCACCCTTAATATAATTTACGAAGGTACGTGCCTCCAGGAATTGGAAAGCGGAAAGGCTTGACTAGGTACAGAAAGACGAAGTCGGTTTCTGAGGTAAAAGCGAAGTATATTCTGATACCTTGTATTTACACACCAAGTGAAGAGAGACCTCTTATATAATGGTGTACGCACGTATGTTATTTCGTATCCATAACAATTGGTACGGAATGCGACTTTCACGTGTTTTTCTAAATGCCTTGTATCGACCGACAAGGTTTGTACACACGGTACCGACGGTTCACGCGCTCGAAGAACAATACGAGTGTTACTCGAATACGAAAATTTATCTAACGTCGAGCAACGAGCGTTTGTAAAACTCGTTGCTTGAATCTACGTTTGGAAGGCTTTCTTTGAATTCGTTCCGTGGTTTGCCAGTCTTGTTGCCGTTATCACGGCGCGACGGACAGGAATTCGCGGATTCGATCCGTCGGATCTCGTCCTGTGGCGCGGCGTATGGATGTACCACAGATATCTCGGTCACACTTCGCGAATGCAAACAGGTACAACCAGAAGATCCGGCAGGTACGATGGCTGAGCGTCACTTCGGTTGCCTGAGTGATTCACAAAGTGTGCCTGGATACCTGAAGGCAGAATCTATCTCGCGGATAGGCATACGGATTCACCTCTTGCCAGGGCAAACAGGAACAACCAGAAGATCCGGCAGGTACGATGGCTGAGCGTCACTTCGGTTGCCTGAATGAGCCAACAAGATGAAACCCAGTATGTAAATCTCGATCAAGATTCAATTTTACCATTATGCCTGCCCGAGAATTCGATTTGAACTGTTTCTATATAATTTAGAGCGAAGATATTTGAATTAGTTTATTCACTTTTAATTTGAAATGAATATATTTTAAATTAATTAATTGTGCGACTAGTACATTGAAACGTTCGGTCGTTAAACCTGGAAGGTTGTTGGCCGTGCCACAGTGCGGTTTGCAGCTGTGACTCCTCGGTTTAAGGCGCGTACGAAACGAGGATGAATTAGACGGTTTGCTAAATTCACCATGTCGGTTTGACTCCCCGTCTGCGTACCGTTTTTCGCCTAGCCTTTCTTAGTTGGTTCTTACCGGAACCGCTTCCAAACGTATAGTGCCATCGATCTGTCGCGCATCGACCTCCTTCGATCCGTGTCGAGCTGGGATCGATGCGCACGCATATCAATTAGTGGGGAGTCGTGTGATCCTTTATTGAACAAGGATTACCGACGTTACGCGAGTCTACGCCGTGGTGATATCTTCCCTGCCGTTGAAATCATAGCTGTATGTAACCGTGTTCGCACGGTTACAAGGTTAAGCTGCGCTATTTCCTCTTCGAGTCCTCCCCCTCGCTGATCTAGGCACTGGCTGTACCAGAGCGCAGATTTTGCATTCACGTCGGCTGCGATGATCAGTTTTTCAGATGGTAGAGTCCTTACAATTTTCTTCATCATTTCGATGTACGGCTCGATGTCGTGGGAGCACTGGAAATATATGGATGCGAGATGGAAGTTGCCTGTAGCACCGGTGATCTCTACACACGTGCAGTGATCATTGCTAAGATAGGCGAGCTTCAGCACAGAGAGCGATGGATTTTTCACTATAATTCCTGAGTAGACCTGTTCTCCTGGTTTTCCGCCGTGGCATTGCAGAACTCTGTTACCGAATCCTATGAATTTTCCCTTGATATTATAGGGCTCTTGCATCAAGAGCACGTTGAAATGTTTTTCGTCCAGCATCCTCGCTGCTTCGAGTGACACTGTTTGCGATCTTCGCATATTAAGCTGAGCAGACCTGATTTCCTGCATGTGAGAATTGTTGGGTCTATTGACCATAATCCGTGCGCGCGAGGACCTGGTCTAGGGCACTAATGTATGCCGGGCATTCATTGTCCTTGACAGAATGGTTTGATGGTCTCCCTGCCCGTTTGCAGTTTGGACAGATCGCGGCCGCGTTCCTGTTCTTGCAGTCCTTGTAGCTCTGTCCGTGCCCATCGCAGTGTCCGCAAACATCCTTGTCGCTTCTGCAGTGCTTGGTGGTATGCCCATAAGCCTGGCATTTGTAGCAACGTGTGGCAACGATGTAATCCCTTGCGTGACAACGGTCACAGCGTATATGTACGCGTTCACGCTTAAGTAGCTTTCCTCTGATCTCAGGTAACACCTCTAGGTCGACGTTGCAGTGGTCCTTTTCCTTGTCGCCGGTCTTAAAAGCGACCTTAATTTGCTGCTTGAATTTCTCTTGATCCTCTGGTTCCGCATTCTGCTTGGCGATCGTCGCGATCAGGTCCTTTTCATCCTCAAATCTTGGCGCGCTGAAAATTATGATCCGCATGTTCCTCTTTGCTGGCGCACCGACTTTAAATCCGGCTTCCTTCAGTCCCTTATTCGCCATTAATGTGGCGATGTCACCTTTCTTTGCCGTCCCTATGAGGATTCCGTTTCCTTGAATCTTTCTGATATTGTTTACTTGTAAACCTTCTGTTGCTGGCGAGATAAGGTGCATGATCGCGTCCTTAGTTTGTGAGCTCGTCTCATACTTGGTATTCGTTGGCACAATTGTGACAACGTTTGGAGGGTCCTGTTTCCGGGTGGATACGGACACTATTCCGGACTTGACGCCGACTCGCTCGGCGTATGTGAGGGGCCTCTGCGTTGTAACGGGGGCTGCTTTTTGGCCGGTTCTTCTCAGGGTTTGCACCTCTCCCTCGAGGTAACTGTTTCTCATCAGCACATCTGCAACGAGACTTTGCATTTCCATAAAATTCTCTAAAATCTTACCTTGGACTGCTGGCTCCACTGGTGCCCTCTGGTTGTTCAAGACAGACAGCAGGTTCCTCCTAATGCGGTCTGTCTTCTCCTTAAAGCTTTCGTTCTCGGTAGGCGCCGTCGATTCTCTGCAGCATTGATTCTGCTTGCAGCACTCTTTCTCTAATGGCTCTGGATTCGGGTCTTCTTCGGCATCTGTGATCGAATCGCTGGAGTCTTCGGGCTCTGTAGAGGATTCCACGTAACCTTTCCTTAGTTTCCTGTTCTTCTTCTCCTTCGTCGAGTCGGAGTCATCTCCCTGCCTCTGCCTCTTGAATGATTCCTTTTCGTTTCCATTGGAACGGTTCCTGTTACGATGGTCAGGCCTTTGTCCTTGGGTTTTTTCTTCTTTTCCTCCTTCGGTTTTGTTGCAGCACCAGATTCCTTTTTAAACTTTGAAAGTTGCTTGATTGGAACCGGGATGTTGCCGCTGTTTCTGCCTGACGTGGACATTACAATATTCAAGCGCTTGCCCGGAGGGCGGCGCAGTCGTCCGTTTGAATCTCCTGCGCAGAAATGGCGGCTCGAGCTTTGCCAAGCGGCCGCCAGATGGCGCCCGTGATGGCGTCTCTCTTCGCGGGAAGATGGCGTCCAAGATGGCGGCCAACTGCCCGTCAATACTATATTGCGTCAATAAATGACTAATGTCTTTATTAATTGTGTTCTAAGCACTTGCGTTGCGTTTAGCAAGAGTGCTGGCACAAGCACAAATGGAGGTAACACTTTCGCGACGGCTGGAGTCCAGAAATACTCGTTTGAAGAACCGACGCGTCACCGCAGCTTGCCGCCAACCGACGCCAACTCGATTTTTCGTAATAAATCTTTCCACGGTCGTGCGATCGCCGAACTTTTTTGCATAAATGCTCACAGACACTAATACTGTACTCTGAATAACTTTAATTAATTGTTCCTGAAGAATTTACCACTTAAAAAGCACTCGAAATACGGAGCGACGTGAAGACGCGTGTGTACTCTGCGCCACCTAGCGGTGAACTCAGTAGATAGGGACATTTAGTATTGCCCATCTCTCTTTCGAGAGAATGCCGCACCTCGAGGTTTCCCTCATATCGGCAAGGACCACTTTCTAGCTAAAGTGAAACCACTACGAAGGGTAAGTTCGTAGATGTTGAGAACTTCGAACTTGGAAAAACCCCTCTCTCACCGCTTAAGGATCATCGAAAGGGTAGACCGTCCCATACGGGAAGTAACTCACTTAGCCGTTTCTCCGTCGGCACGTCTCCTCGGAGACGCATCGCCGTCGAAACGTTACCAGCGGAGGCCACGGGGAGGCGGAGTTACCAGCTTAACGCTCGGTCTCATACAGGTTGGCACGGTCGAGCCGCTTGCCGTTACACCCTGCGATCACGATACCAAAGATGTTATAGGTACTGCCTGCGCTGATCGTCAGGGTGGCAGTAGTATTTTCCCTGAAAATAATGTTTTCCTGAAAATAATGTTATCCCGAAAATAAAGGGGTTAGCGTTAAGTATACATATCCGTTGGTTGATGTCCCTCGCCGAGCCTATGTCGATGATTCTTCTGTCTTCTTTAAGATCCTCTTCGTGGCCTGGTTGAATTCCTTCATGTAGCGTTGGTTGATCCAGTGTGGTGGTTGCGGTGGCCACAGTATTCCCTCTTGTTCCATCGCGGTCTTGTAATCCACTCTTTCCTCAGCATGCAGTTGGCATTCCAAAAGTACGTGATGGGGCGTCTCTTCCTGTCCACAGGCACAGCGGTCGCTCTTCGCGAGTCCTCGCTGTTTGAGCTTGGCCGCGAAGTCGCCGTGGCCCGTGAGGAATTGCACATTGTGGTGGTTCAATGTGAGCCAGGTGTTGTCCATTCTGTCCTGAACATTCGAGAGGATGCTGAAGGTATGTCTACCAGAGTCGGACCGTTCCCAGCGGTTTTGCCACTCTGTATGAATGGCTCTGGTAATTGCCTGATATGGATGTTCGTTCTCCACGTCTTCGGGAAACCGATAGTCGAGGAGTGTGAACGGAATTCCACATCTGACATGATACCGGAGCTTCGCTTCTTTGACCTTCAGGTCAATCGGTGGAGTTCCAGCGATGACCAGAAGAGCATCTGTAGCTGTAGTTGCATATGCTTTCGTGGTTCGAAGGAGTGCGAACCTTTGGGCTGCTGCAATCGATCTGACGTGGGACGCGTTCATGCGATCGGCCCATGCTGCCGCAGCGTATGTAGCTATTGGGACAAAGAGTCCCGTGTATAAAGTTTTCAGACTCTTAAATTTCAGCCCCCAGTCTCTGCGAGCGACTATTGCAAGCCTGTTAAATTTCTCGGTGCATTTGGATCTGATATTTGCAATGTGAGATTTTATATGTAGTCCTGAGTCTATTTGTACGCCTAAATAGCGGACGGATTTTGCCATTTTTATCGATTTTCCATAGATTTTTATGGTTGGTGGTCTGCGAATGTCGAGATTCCCCTTGAGAAGGATCATCTCGCATTTCTTCACCGACAACATGAGCTTCTCCTGTGTGCACCATTGCTCGGTGATCGTTGCAGCTACTTGCCCGCGGTTCTCAAGGTCAATTCTGGCGTTTCCAGTAATGACGATGAGTAAGTCATCCGCATATGCAATTACTTCGAAGTTATTTCTTGTAAGGGTGGCCAACAGATCGTCGAAGGTAAGATTCCAGAGGTTGGGTCCCAGAATCGAGCCTTGAGGGCATCCTCTCGATACGTTCTTCTGTACTTCGGAATTTCTGCCGACGATTTTTACAGATCTGCAGCTTAAGTAATCCGCAAATAAGTTGTAAATGTTGCGCGGACAGTGTCGTTCTTTGAGCCGGTGCAAGATGCTTGGCCACCAAACGTTGTCGAATGCTCCCGATATATCGAAGAGAATTCCAAGGGCATATTTGTCTTGTGTGTTCTTTACTATCGTTCTCATCCTGATAATGGCATCCGTAGTGGATTTGCCTTCTCTGAATCCGAATTGCTGATTAGATGTGAATTGTGGGTCGTTTAAAATTGGCCGTAGTCTGAGCACAATTAGTTTCTCCAGGCACTTTCCAATTACCGGCAAAAGGCATGTGGGTCGGTACGAGCTCGTTAGGGAGTCATCCTTGTCAGCGCTTTTCGGCAGGGCTCTGATAGATCCCTTCTTCCAAGCGCTGGGGAAGACTCCGTTCTTTAGGCAGCTATTGAAGAGTTTCCGGTAGTAGTCAAAGAGCGTTCCATACGCCGCTTTAACTACCTCCACTTCAATGAGGTCCAGCCCGGGGCTTTCCCGTTTCTGAGGCTGGAAATTGCCGTTTTCACCTCGTCGCTGGTAAATTCGGGTGAGTTCTCCGTATTCGGCGGCGTAAAGGAATTCACTCTTCTGTCTCTTTGGGTGTCGGTTACGTCGTCAGTGTCGTCAGGTACCAGTGCATTGAGTAAGTCAGTAGCTGATTGATTCCAAGTCCTCGGTAAAGTTGGTGCCGTGGACGTGTAAGTAGAAAGTGCCTGTTCTGGAGTCACTTTTTGCATACAAAGCCGGTAGGTTATTCCCCAGGGGTTGGAATTTCCATCCTCCGTGACGAATGCCTGCCAGCTGCTATTTTTCGCTCTGTGGATTTCTGCAGTGTATTCTCTTCTAATGATACGGTAAGTCCTCTTCTTCTCCTGTCTGGCGGTTTGGTCTCGTTCAAGTTGGTAAGCTTTTCTGGACCTGTACGTGCTCTTGTTTAAACGCGTGAGCTTCTCGGTCCACCAGGAAACGGATCTACTGCGTCTCTTTCTGGTTTGCAGCGTCGATTTGCAAGTGTCGATTACGCAGCAGCTAACAGCGCTTGCGAGATTCTCCACTTGCACTCTGCTTCTGATCTCCTGTGGGAGCAGTATTCTTTCAGCGTTCCTTTCGAGAACTCTGCTGAACCTGTTCCAGTCTGCTTTATTGGTCTTGAAGCGTGGCATCTGTGTAATAATATTGTGAGATTCGTTGGAACGGATCTTGAAAGTGATTAAATTGTGGTCGCTTGTTGTCCATCCCTCTCTGACTCGCCAGTCCTTAATCATTCTGACCGCGGCCTCAGAGGTGAGGGTTACGTCGATATTCGAGCAGCCCTGTTGAGAGCGGTAGGTAGGTGGATTTCCTGGCTCGTTGATGACATAGAGGTTAAGCTGCACTATTTCCTCCTCGAGTTTTTCCCCTCGCTGATCTACGCACTGGCTGTACCGGAGCGCTGATTTGGCATTCACGTCGGCTGCGATGATCAGTTTTTCAGATGGTAGAGTCCTTACAATTTTCTTCATCATTTCGATGTACGGCTCGATGTCGTGGGAGCACTGAAAGTATATGGACGCTAGGTAGAAGTTACCTGTAGCACCGGTGATCTCTACACACGTGCAGTGATCATTGCTAAGGTAAGCGACCTTCAGCACAGAGAGCGATGGATTTTTCACAATTATTCCTGAGTAGACCTGTTCTCCTGGTTTTCCGCCGTGGCATTGTAGAACTCTATTGCCGAATCCTATGAACTTTCCCTTGATGTTGTAGGGTTCTTGCATCAAGAGCACGTCGAAATGTTTTTCGTCCAGCATCCTGGCTGCTTCGAGCGACAGTGTTTGCGATCTTCGCATATTAAGCTGAGCAAATCTGATTTCCTGCATGTGATTATTGTTGGGTCTATCGACCATAGTCAATTCGCGCAACGACCTGATTTATCGCGCTTATATATGCGGACACTCATTGTCTTTTACACTATGATTGTGCGGCTTTCCAACCTTTTTGCAGTTTGAACACACTGCGTCCGTCTTCTTCTTAGGGCAGTCTTTGAAGCTGTGTCCTTGAGATGCACAATGTCCGCATACGTCCTTCTCACTCCTGCAGTGCTTGGACGTGTGGCCGTAGCCCTGACATTTGTAGCAGCGAGTAGCTGCTACATAATCCTGGAAGGAGCAGCTGGCGAATTCTATAAAAATTCGTTCCCGCTTGCTCAGATGTTCCCTGACCTTGTTGGAGACCTCCAAAATCACGTTGCAAGTCTCTCTCTCCCTGTCACCGGTTTTGAAGGCCACTTTCATCTGAAGCTTTCCCTTTCCTGGGGCGGTACTTCGTTCTGTGCAACAATTTTTGTCAGGAGATCGTCGTCTGAGGAGTAAATAGGGACAGAGGGAATCTCGTTAATCCATTCATGCGCATCACTAATTAGATGACGAGGCATTTGGCTATTTTAAAGTATACTGCGACACTGCGCGTCATAGCCTCAGTGTCGCCGTATCCACATTGTGCCTGAGAGAGCAGGCAGCACTCAACGCGAAATGGGGTCGGGTTAAAATCTTAACGAGTATACTTAGATTTTTGAGTACGGATAGAAAGAAAGAAACAAAAATCAACATTTACACAGAAAGGAAAGCAAAGAAAGAGTAGTAAAAAGAGCAAAAATTTCCTTTTACTCTATAGAGGATCTAGAGTCGAGAAAAAGACAGTCACACCGCGCCTAACCTATCCCTCTGCGATAGTTGACCATTGTGGTCCGCTTAAACCTCCTGAACGCCGATAGCCCACCGATGACGACTCTAGTTGATATTACCGGAAGGTCGCATTTCATTATAACTCCTAGCTCCAAAAGCTTGCTCGCCGACTCAGGGCACCAAACACCACGCCAAGAGAGAGTGGCAGCTATCACCTGGATCGAAGAGGAGCGAGTAGCTGCTCGAATGTGGGCTAGCAGGTCGTCATTCCGCGAGTAGTAAGTGACCTTCTTCCTGTGAGCATCAGTCAGAGACCTAGTGTCGCTGGTGACTTGCGCATCTATAACAAGCGTGGTGACCCCAAGGGAGGCGACGATGTCAGGTTTCCTAACACCTTCTTGGGTCACATAGCGTGGTTCCATGGACACGTTGTAGCCAGCTCTAGAGAGGTTACGACTCAGATATGAAGTTATCGCGTCATGCCTCCGTATCCTCTCTGAGTGGGTCCTATGGCACGCTTGAAGAATGTGGTTGGTTGTTTCAAACCGTGCGCAACCAGCTCGGCATCTATGGTCATAGCTACGACCTCTAGTGGTCCTTGATCTGGAGGGCAGGGCATTAATGCGCAAACGACATGCATTAATAAAATCTCTACCCGATAAAAAGCGGTTCCCGAACGATATCCATCGGTGCTGTGCCGGAGTGAAGGAAGAAGAAGCGAACGCCGCTCCATCCACCGAACCATACAGTCTCTCGGTCCAGAACTTAATAACATCATCCTTGGTCACGAGGTAGGTGTCCCCGCTCGGCTTCAGTTTACGATGGCAGATGAGATCCTCATAGTACCAATATGACGCCAACGGATAGCGTTTGAAGGCGCTTCAACCTTAAGCATGGTATCTTCCATCTCAATGAGGACACCCCCAGACCACCATCGGGTATAGCCGCATGAATATACGCGTTCGGAACATCATGAGGAAGGCGTAGCCAGCGTCTAACATAGCCTCTTACACAGCAGTCCATCTTGTTCAAGCAGCTAACTGTAGTGCGGCCGAGTATAAGCTGATGGTATAGCTTAGGAAGAACGACACTTTTCAGAGCCCAGAGCCGTTGCTGTGGCTTAAGTGGAGCCTCAGTTATCTTGGTCAACATGACCTTCAATGGGTCATATGGCTTCACAAACAAGCGACCTTCGGGCGAGAATGGAACTCCTAGATAGTCAAAAGAGTCAGTGCGTCGTAGAGCCCTAAGTTTGGAGCTCTTGCATATTATGTTAGCCCTACCATCAACCGCCACTTTCTTGGCCTTGCCATCCGCGCGAAGAGCAATAACGAAGCTTTTCTCAGTGTTGATGTCCAAACCACAGTCAGAAAAGAAAGATGTCGCCATATTTAAAAGATCTTGAAGATCTTCAGCAGTGGTGGCCATCAATAGGAGATCGTCCGCATAGTCCAGGGCATTTATATGCAATCCATCAGCCCGAACACCTAAATGTGGTTGAAGGGATCTCAGGAAGGTGTCAACAACGAGATCGAAAAGGAAGGGTGATAGGGGGTCACCCTGTCTCACCCCACGTAAGGGGTGAATGGGACGCTAGGTCCATTCAGGCGTACGGAGAACCAAGCTACTCTTCGTGTAGAAGTTTTTAATATATTGGACCAGGGCAGATGGAACACCCCTGGAGTATAAGATGGAAAAGATGGATTCGTGCGAAACACGGTCAAACGCTTTGCTAAGATGGATAGACGCGAGAAACATAGATTTACAGCTACTATGATGATATTGGAGCACCAGATCCAGAAGGAAAGTGGCCTCTGCAGAGCCGTCCGCTTTAAGGAAACCGCGTTGTCGGATGTCGAGCGGGAAGAGTCTTAGCAGCCTATTTGCTAAAATTTTATGGAACGTCCTGGTGATCACGGACGATACCGCAATAGGACGAAAGTCGGTTGGTGATGTCGGTTGCGATTTCTTGGGCAGGAATGTCACTAATGATTTACATAAATCCTCCGGTAGTTCCCTACAGACTAGAAAGATGTTAAACATACGGGCTAAAATTTCTGTGGGCACAGCCCGGAGAGCGCGAGAAGTAATCAAATCAGGGCCGGGCGATGTACCTCGTCTAGGGAAGCATGGAGGGATCTCGCTAGGTAGGATTTGATCCAACGCCTCTGAGATTTCGGTTCCCCTATCCGGATTGGCCTGATAGGGTATAGGCGTGGTTTCAAACACCGCAGTCCTAAATGGTTCCATAAGATTCCTACCGATGGTTCCAGCATGCGAAGCATTCTCCAAAACGTCACCAATACATCTACCCGGGTCCTTTCTGAACAGGCGCTGGACATGAGCATAATCGGCTCTACGTTGTTTCCGTCTAGACAGAGTGACCGGTTGACTTAACGGTCTACGTGATCCAACCGGTCTAGAAGACCTCTGGAAAATTTCCCAGATATAGAGAGAGATGTCTCCTGTCAGGTCCGAAGACGCAATGCTGCTGATTCTCTCAATGATGCGATTTAGCATCCCAGCACAATGGTCCGAACCTCGAAGAGGAGGCAAGAATCCTAGAACAGATCGTATAGATGATAACTGATGGTCTTGGTTCAGATCTGGGTCCGCAACAGTCTCGCTACGAATAGACGCATCACTACGAATAGACTTATCGCCCCGAACCGACGTGTTGTTAAATTCATCCAGGAACCTTTGCACGGCCTCTTTGTAATCATTTCGCCGTCGCTGGCCTTTTATGGCCTCGAGCGATCTATGGGGAAATGCAGTTTCTAATAACTGATTTACGAACCGTTGACCTTCCAACAAGAGGGACGCTTCCTTTCGGGCCATACGCATTCGCTCCTCTTCAGACCAGCGAGCCTTATTTAGGACCCGAATCACCCGTTCATCGCGCTCAACTGGGTGCGCCCGTCTAAAGTGGACACCGACGCCGATCTTTGAAGGAAAGACTCGATCACATCCCGGGAACGAGCAGAAAAATTGTTCCGGGGGAGAGGAAGCAGGGCCAGTACCACGAACAGGATTAGACGCGGGCGACTGGGAAGGAGAAGGTACAGGGAGGTAAGAATGAAGTATAGAGATAGAAGAGACAGAAGGGTGAGGGGGGGAGGATAACGCTGGGGTGGCAGAGCCAGAGGGCCCACCACCTGAAATAAGTCCATCCGAGGCTTTTTGTTTTCTTTTAGGGCCAACGAAAAAAGAGGACCGAGAGGGTTGGCAGCCCGCAGGGTCCCGAGACGTTGTACTCAGTTTCGCCGTGTCGTCTAAGAACTTAGAACGAGCACGTTACCGGCAGGTATCACGAGGAGGTATGAGTACAACTTGGACGGGAGAGGCTGAAGGACCTAACGAGAGGTCTGTATTGCGCTTCACCGTCCCTGTAACTAAGACCCCTTAAGAGAGTCATAGTTACTCCCGCTGTTTACCCGCGCTTTTTTTAATTTCTTCACGTGGACATTCAGAGCACTGGGCAGAAATCACATTGCGTCAACACCCGTGGGGGCCATCGCAATGCTTTGTTTTAAATAGACAGTCGGATTCCCCTAGTCCGTGCCAGTTCTGAGCTGAGCGTTGAATGGCGGCCGAAGAGGACGACCGTTCTAGACGGAAGCCCCGCAGCAAGGAAGATCCGCGGGAGGCCAAGGCACGGGACCGAGCTCGGATTCCCACGACAAAAAGTCGTGTTGCACCTCGCCCAGGCCCGGCACGTCAGCCAGACCCGCTTCCTGACCAAGCCCGACACGCCCCGCTCCTCAGAGCCAATCCTTATTCCGAAGTTACGGATCCAATTTGCCGACTTCCCTTACCTACATTAATCTATCGACTAGAGGCTCTTTACCTTGGAGACCTGCTGCGGATATGGGTACGAACCGGCACGACACCTCCACGTGGCCCTCTCCTGGATTTTCAAGGTCCGAGGGGAAGATCCAGACACCGCCGCAACTGCGGTGCTCTTCGCGTTCCAAACCCTATCTCCCTGCTAGAGGTTTCCAGGGAACTCGCACGCTTATACAAAAAAGAAAACTCTCCCCGGATCTCCCGACGGCGTCTCCAGGTCATTTTGGGTTACCCCGACGAACACTCTTACGAGGGCCCGAATGGTATGCGGTTCCGCTGCCGGGTTCCGGAATAGAAACCGGATTCCCTTTCGCCCGATGGGTGTGTGTTATTCTCTATTTTAGAGACACCACAACGGCTGTTCACACGAAACCCTTCTCCACGTCAGTCCTCCAGGGCCTCGCTGGAGTATTTGCTACTACCACCAAGATCTGCACCGACGGCGGCTCCAGGCAGGCTCACGCCCAGACCCTTCTGCGCACACCGCCGCGACCCTCCGACTCGTCAGAGCTTCATGGAGGACGGCCGAGCGCGCGTAAACGCGCGACATCGACGCGTCCAGCCCCACTTGCCGCTGACGGCCGAGTATAGGAGCGACGCTTCAGCGCCATACATTTTCAGGGCTAGTTGCTTCGGCAGGTGAGTTGTTACACACTCCTTAGTGGATTCCGACTTCCATGGCCACCGTCATGCTGTCTTAAGCAACCAACGCCTTTCATGGTATCCCATAAGCGTCGACTTAGGCGCCTTAACTCTGCGTTTGGTTCATCCCACAGGGCCAGTTCTGCTTACTAAAATTGGCCCACTTTTCACTCTGATCCAAAATCTCGTGGCTTCATTGATCCAAGCAAGCCAGACATCTCACCCATTTAAAGTTTGAGAGTAGGTTGAGGTCGTTTCGGCCCCAAGGCCTCTAATCATTCGCTTTACCAGATGAGACTCGCACGCGTTCAGAAAGAGGTACGAGCGAGTGCCAGCTATCCTGAGGGAAACTTCGGAGGGAACCAGCTACTAGATGGTTCGATTAGTCTTTCGCCCCTATACCCAGTTCCGACGAGAGGCCATCTTTTGCGCACAGACGATTGCGCACATCGGTTTTGCACACAGTTCTTTTGGACACATTATTATTGGACACACGGCTATTTTGGACACAGTATTATTGGACACACGGCACTTTTGCACACGGTAATATTGGACACATGGATCAGACACACATTATGAATTGCGCACACGCGTATAGTATTTCACACAGAATTCAAGCAGTTTGCTTATCATCATAAATTGTGTTGTGTGACTAGTTTATGGTTATACTTTCTGATTACTTTTTCTAGGTATAGTATCAGAATTTGTCAGTGGTGTTACGTTTATATAGGTGATTGCGTGAAAAATTGATAAATATATCATAAAATACTACGGTTTTAAGTAATTTATTTTGCATACTATCTGTATTAGATTCGTTTATTTTGCTAGTGGCATTTTAAATATTATTTTGTGATTGTGAATGAGTGAATACAAACATTATAAAAGAGATACGGATAATTGATTCTATTTTTTCAGGTTACTATACACAATGTTATTACAGTTATACAGTTAGTACAATATTTTGTTTCACGACGACAGTTAAGGTTAAGGTTAAGTCTAATATTTGTTACTTGATTGCAATATACGCATGTAAATGAAGTTAATGTGAAGATGATGTAAAATAGTAGCAAAGAAATTATGTTGCAACTTTAAAAATGGTTGTGATTTATTTTATTTTCTTATTACAGATGACATAGTGACCTGTAAACAAGATTGAATATTTTTGGACCACTGGTTGCTTAGTTTAGATATCAATTTCCTTTATTAATAATACCACAATTACATAGTATGTAAAAGCAATTCTAGTTTTCACTGTTCTAAATATATTGGAAAAATGCATGCGTGTGGGAATGAAGCTGAATTAAATTAAATGAGTTGGAACTGTATGGATCGCAAAGAATTAAGCTTCAAACAAGGTATGTTAATTTGACCAGATATGTGTACAAATTAGTAAAATAAGAATAATTTGCTTTTATGATACATAAATTATTCTTAATTACATCTTTTGTGTGTAATATAACGACAACTCTTTGAAAAAGTATGCACAAAATCAATATTGAATTTTCACATTGGAATATAATTTATGTGTTGCAGAAATGATTGATTTAAAAATAGTGGTTCTTGACGGTACCAATCATGATAGGACCATTGACGCTATAAAACTTGTAAGTACTTGTTATATTATCTAATTTATTTTAGTAATCCTTAAGTCGTTTAATGCTATTTACAACATTAAAAGTAAATAATGCTTTCTTGTTTCAGGTATTACTTATCATTTTACTATTTTGTAGTTTTGGAATTGGCCCTGTGTATTTGTAATATGGTAATAAAATAATTATATTGTTATATTGAACTTTATTTGTATACATAAAATAATAGTAACATACATATGAATTCTTGTATGCATGTGTGTATACAGCATCTATATAAAATATTGTTTTAGGTGATGCTGTTGCCACTAACATATACTGCAGTTTTTTCATTTAAGAATATCAATCAAATTTCAAGTGGTATTCTCTGTACATTTATGGTGGAGGCCGATTATATATCAATTGGATGCCGAAATCTGATTAAAATATTTTAGATAAGTAAATTCTATCTATAAAATGTTAGTACAAAAGTGATTGACATGATACTTTGCGTTTCTTCTATTATATTTTACAGGCGATGCAATCTATGCCAAATAGAATTCTCTGAGGACTTCCAAGGATTTGAGAACCTGATATTGAGATACTGAGAATAAAATTCTTCGCCTGCGTCTATTGTGAAGAAAAAGTCATTCTTCCTCATTCTGGAGAACTATTATGCAAGTCATTTTATAGTATGTGGTTAAATGCAGCTTATACTAGTTTTTGTGATACAATCATGTTATGGTTTCACTACACGACACACTATTTTAAGTATCTAAACATTTACAACAAAATTTGTAGCTTCTAAGCGAATACATGTTGAACCTAACAACCAGAGCTGGGCATTATTTCAGATACAATATTTTAAAACTTATTTGAAATATTATTTGAAATAAAAGGTTATTTCACAAAAATGTTTCACTATTTGAAATAAATTATATTATATTTTGTCCAACAAAGTAATTTTAGAAAATGATTATCTATTCTTTTATTTCGTGAAATACACCAGTTCAAATAATAAAATAATAATTATTTTATTATTTCAAGTAAATTAAGGTACCTCAAATAATGAAACGACAAATAATTACTGCATATAGTTATTTCATTATATGTGAAGGCAAAAAATACGTTATGTTTGTTTGTTAATTAGTTGTTATACAAATGTGTAAATTATTATTTTGTCGATTTTCTAATTTATTTACCAAGAAAGTATTACCTATGGTAATGTTGTTAAATAATTACGATTACAAGTATTAATTTGGTATATAGTAATGTATAATATTCATAGTCATATTACAAATCATTGTGTAAATTATTCATTATTAATATATAAATATACGATATTGTTGCGTACAACGCCATCCGTATTGTTGTATAATACATAAATATACAATAAATATTAAAAATATATTATAAATGAAAATATGGTTCTAGTTCTTTTAAATCTTTATTGCTACTCATCAATAATTTATTTTCCAAACTAAACATAAATAAGGCGAAATTTCAGATCACAATTAGTATCATACATTTCTCTTAATTATTTCAAATGACTACGCCAAAATAAATTATAATAAAGTTGTTATTTAATGTAAATGTACTCAAATAAATTCCTCTCAAATAGTTATTTCATAAAGTTTATTTGATATAATGTTATTTTCAATAATTAACTTATTATCTAACAACTCTAGTATATTCGTGCATCAATTCGTGAAGAAAAAGAGTTTCATTACATAAGCTAAGGCGATCTCGTTTTTCTATTAGAAAATTTTTCAATAGTGTTTTCAATTTGCAAATTACTTTTATATGATTACTGACAAATTTGTCTGTGTAACTTTTTGCGTGTATTATATTGTGTATTTTATAATGCTTATTATTCAGAGTTCATTGTTATTATGCGTTTGTTTATGTTTCAATTATAAAACCTAAATTTCCAATTATCGTCTAATGAATCTTTACTACCATTTAGTATTTATTAGTGCAAAATTGTATACATTATTTAGATGAAAATGTCCTCCTTTCGTGCATATGAAAGACTGGAATATAAAGTACATGTGAGTGAAGAAATTAAAAAATTGTGTCACTATATTTTTCAAATAATACCTCCAATCCTAACTTTACTTACACGGTCTCTGCAGGCATTTGTTTTGCAGTTAACTTTCGTTTGTTTCTGATACTTTCGTTTGTTTCATATACTTCCGTCCATAAGTACATGTGCGTTTGCTATTCAATCTTCTTTTAGTGGTTTTCATAATTTATATAGTTTTGCTGTGATTATTGCTGTCCATTTAAAATGGAAAAATTCCCGGAAAATCGGTCGGTAGTTTTATTTACGTATATAACGATTATACGTATAATAAAGACAATCGTACCAAAAACATTTTGCGCTGTAATACACGCCGCACTACGGGATGTCGTGGAGCAATAAAAGATATCGGTGATGGGTGTATCCAATTATTGCACGATCACAATCATTTGCAAAGAATGCATACAATTGATCAGGAAAAAATGAAGCACGAAATGCTTCAGTTATGTCGAGAAACGGCGTTTCCATTAAAACAAATATTCGACGACGTTTGTAGAAAGTATGTTTTCGAACATTCTTTTTATACAAAATTTTATTGAAATAGACAGATAAATTTCTTCATAAATGCAGGTATCCAGATGCTGGAGCATATTGTTCTTTTCGAAAATTAAGACCTACATTACAAAGGGAAAGAGCAAGTTGTAGGCCACGAATTCCAGAGACGTTTATATTCTTACATGAAATGATTAAAAATTATCAACCTCTGGAATACTTAAATGTCTATTATGCAGTGTCAGAGAAAGAAGAAAAAGCAATAATTTTGTCATCTGACATTTTAGTTAAAGCATTGTCCAATTGTACAGAATTGTACGTAGATGGAACTTTTGCAGTAAGTATAATATCATTAGAAAATATGTATAATGTCCTACTTTTATACTTGGCTATTAGATATAACATTTATTATAATATTTATATTTTATGTTTAGCTCACACATTTTTACCTTTGTTATTTTTAAGTTTAAAAATTCCACATTATATTCTTCTATCTATAATGCTGACACACAGTTACTCAAATAATTGAACACACACAATTTATATCAGTATAACTTCATTATAAATAAATCATACGGCTTCAGTTTCTCTGTAAGACTAGAACGTGTTGAAAAATGCGTTTAGTCGGAATTGTGAAAGAAAAGGAAATAAAAGTGATTATTACAACTTTTTTTATCTGGACCAATAACGAAAATTTAAAAAAAGGTTTTTGTAGATTCATATAATTCATGCATGCTGCAAATTTCATCAAAATTGGTTTATTGGTTCACGAGTTACAAACGATCGAATGTGGTAAAAATTGCAATTTTTTCACGATCTTCGTCCTATAACTACCAATTTTACCACATTTGAGTATTTATAACCAGCAAACCAGTAAACCAATTTCGATATTTGCAGCATGCATATAACTTTTCATATATCTACAGAAGACATTTTCTAAATTTTCGCTATTGGCCTAGATAAAAAAGTTGTAATAATCACTTAATTTTACTTTCTTTTTTTCACAATTCCGACCAAATGCATTTTTTCAACAGGTTTATTAGACGTCAATTACTAAACTAATCCCTGTAGCCTTACAGAGAAACTGAAGCTGTATGGTCCATTTATAAAAAAGTTAAAATGATATAAATTATGTGTGATCAATTATTTGAATAACTGTAGTTCATCATGTGCATTGCTTCTTGATTGGTCAGTGTTTTTCATTAATGACTAAAACCTAAAGTCGCACTGAACATTTTGGTAAATAATAGGTAAAGTTGTTCAGTATCATATCTTTGTAATCACTTTTTGAAGTTATATCCAATAGCATCTGAAAATTAAGTAAGTTGGAAGTTCAAAATGTGTATATGTCATAATATACTATGTAATATTTGCTTTTTTAATGCTTTTAGGTCTTACCTAAGAAACCCCAAATAGGGCAGCTGTACACCATTCACATGCGCTACATGGATAATGTAAAATATGATTTGCCTTAGTTTTATATGTTAAAATGTGAGCATTAACTGAGATGATTATTTTTTTTAGGGTATTGCGACTCTGCTTATTCTATGCGAAAAACGAACAGATACTTTATATACTGCCATATGGAAGAAAATAATTAATTTGATACCTGAATTATCAAAAAATATAAAGTTTATAATGAGCGATTTTGAAATAGCAGCTGTTAAAACCCTAAGCAAATTATTTCCCAATGCTGACATACATGGCTGCTGGTTCCATTACTGTCAGGTTCGTAATGCTATTTATAATATGTTTGTTTTTATTTTCACAATCCCAGTTTTCTGTTTATATATTGCAGGCTGTTCTTCGAATGTGGCGTAAGCTTGGTTTACATAATGCTCCTTATACTGTTGTACATATGGCAATGTCTTTGGCTTTGGTACCTGCAATAAAATTTGAACAAGGTTTGTCAATTATACAGAAAGAAGCAGATATTGCTTCAAGCAAGTTTCCGAATATTCTTTTGTTTATGACCTATATGAGACGTACTTGGTTAAAAATAGCACCACGAGTCAGTGTGCACAATTGTCCAGTGCGTACGAATAATATTGCAGAATCATTTCATAACATTGCATGCCAAAAATTAGGAAAACAAAATATTAATATCTGGACATTTTTAGGTACAGTATTTTTTAATGTTATATTCACATACTAAACTAAATTTAGACTATACTAAATTTAATGTTTACATTATTCTACATATACAAAGGTTTATATATGTATAATTAAATGTCATTAAATTTTTAGAGAAAGTAAAAAATCTGCTTATCGACCAAGAGATTGATTTGAGTCGATTGCAAAATGGTATAGCATCTCGACGACGTCGTACTAATGCTAATATTAATCACAGAAAAGAAATAAGAAATGCTCAAGAGGAATACGATTCTGGAAGGTATAGTCTCTTTCTTTGATTCCAACTATATAGTGTATTTACTATTTGTCCATATATATATATATGTGTATTTTACATTTGAATGTATATGATTTTTAGGTTGAATTTAGAAGAATTTTTAAAAATGTTTTCCCATAAAGAAAAAATGTTTCAAATTAATAAAGTTAGAACATTGGCAAGTATGTAACTTACATATATTGTCTTTGCATAGAAATTTTCGAATATATTATATGCAATTAACATGTTCTTCTTGTACAGATGAAGATAGTAACGATGAAGTTGAAGATACCGATTATTTTTATATAACTGATGGCTGGATGGAAAACGGTAAATAAATTTACTATATTATTTAGTACGTATAACCTGTATTATAAATATGACATATTATTCAAAATAAAATAGAACGAGTGCACAAAAAAGATAGGACATTACCAAGTACGACTTTGACATCATCGGGTTCTCAGAAGACAAAAGGCACAAAAGTTACAGGTAATCTCACATGTCTCTTATTTAGCATCAAAGAATTAATTTATTTTTAACTTGTTGCATTTTTAAGAACTCAATGCTGTTTCCTAAAATAAAATAATTTATAAAGTTTAATATTTGTAGAAAACCATCTCAACGAACCCCGGCAATGCATTTTACATAACAGCATGGGAAATATACAAAGTGCACAAAATCTCCATGACAATAACAGCAATGATATTGATGGTAATTTATTGATACTTTCATACTTTCATCCTAGCGCCAAAGCAGCATATCTCAGCGTGGTCTCAGCCAGTCTCAGCGTAAGGCTGACGCTGTTCCGATTGAACCCACCGTTTCTCGCGCATGCGCGGCCAGGACAGTAGCGTATCTACAATGACGCAGCGACAATGGCAGTTAATAGTGGAGAAAGAGCTACAACGAGGAGTAGGAGGAGTAGTATTTATAATTTTCAGTCTTTGTGGCTAGACGAAGATATTTTTAAAGTATGGTTAGCTCCGTATGTATATACTAATAAGTTTTTAAAAATCTGCGGGGTGCTCAAGGTATCCGATTTCATACGATATTGAGTGTAGGGGCCACACGAGTTTCCCCGTGCTGCCGTGGCGCTGTCATCGCCCGACAGCAGCAACATAAGTGAGTCGCCTCTCTAGCTACCGGGATAGTCTAGAGCCGAAGGCGAACCACACTCACTTCCGCTAGAACGAGTATCCGATACGCACGTATCGCGCAACGTCTCGTACCGTCTTCCGACACCACGTGTCGTGTACAAGACCGAATAAAGTAGTATTCACAAGTACGCGGTGTATAATCATTTGGCGGATTTCCGTAGCGGAGTAGGCCGCTGTATTCCTCCGACGATACAACATATAACCCCTACATAGTGGTGACCCCGACGTGATCAGTCGCGCTGGAAATCAAGAAGCCAAACCTACACCACGTCTCTGCACTAGCCCGGAGGCTCGTGCACGTCCGGAAGTAGCTGCAACCGTACGAGAAGAAGTTTACGGGCGTCGAGCATTCCGCCCACCGCACCCCGCTGCATCTTGCTGCCGCCATTGCTGCCGCCCGTGCGTGAAGCCAACGGCCACCGGCGTTTTGGGCGCCACGTGGGACACGCCGCCGACGCCATGGCTGCCGCCGCACGATTTCTACGGCCGTTGGACCGACATGCAGCGGTGATATATATGTATAAATACTTTTAAGTAATCGTCTTCCGTATCCGTGCCGTCACACGCGATAATCATGTCCGTACCCACGCCGGAAGACCGTATCGCGCGCTTAGAGGCGGACCTCAATGCCGCGCGCGAACTCATCGAAACGCGCCTTCGTGACGACGAAGCTAACCGTTCGCGAAGCGATCCTCGTGTAGATAGCTATCGAGTGCCCAAACTACCGACCTTTTTCAAAAATGACCCGACCTTGTGGTTCGGGCAGGTCGAAGCCTCCTTCCGTAATGCCCGAGTCACGAGCCAGACTACCATGGCCGACACGGTGATCGCCGGTCTCGACGCGGAAACGGCGGCCGTCATAGCCGACCTCATAGTAACGCCGGACCCCGTCGCGCCTTATACGCGTATTAAGGAGCGGATTATCTCGACCTTCTCGACGTCGGCAGAGTCCAAGCTCCGGCAGCTCCTCAAGGGTCGAATAGCATCACACGGCAAACCCTCGCATATTTTGTCCCAAATGCGTAATTTAAACAACGGCGCGTGTACGGACGCCGTACTCAAGTCCATTTTCCTCGACGCGCTGCCTGAGCAGTGCCGCGCAATTCTCGTAGCGACAAAGCACGACGACCTACAGGAAATGGCGCTTCTCGCCGACAAAATCGTCGAAACGATTCAACCGGCCGACGCATCCGTCCTCGCCGTGGCCGCCGGTGCCGCGAATCCCGGCTCCATGCAACGCCAAATTGACAGGCTGAGCCGCGAAGTAGCCCGTCTGACCGCGCTAGTCGACCGCAGTCCTCGCGCGCGCAGACGCAGCATAGGGAACAACGACTCAGCGCGTACGCGTAACCGTTCGCCCAGTCGCAACCCCTCCGGTTTATGCCGTATCCATGCGAAGTACGGCGAGCGCGCGATTAGATGCATCAAGCCGTGCTCATGGGCCGTCTCTCCGCGAGCGACGGAAAACTGAGGACACCCTCCTCCTCGGAGACTGCAGGAGTGTGTCACGCGTCCTCGAAACGTCTCCACGTGCGCGACCGTAAGTCTGGCCGCACCTTCCTGGTGGACACAGGCTCTGACTTGTCCCTGTTGCCGGTCCCAGAAAACTCGCGCACCCCTTCCAGCTCGTTTAAGCTGTTTGCCGCGAACGACACCCGTATAAACACGTACGGCGAACATCGCGTGACCCTCGATCTCGGTCTGCGCCGCCCGATCGAGTGGAATTTCTGTGTAGCAGCAGTCCCGTATCCCATAATAGGAGCCGACCTGCTGACTCACTATGGTCTCATCGTTGACCTAAAAAATCGTCGCGTGACCGATTCCGTCACCGGCCTGTCGCTAGCTGCCGGTATCGCGAAATCTCCAGCCCAGTCTGTGAACGTCCTTGGACCGTCGTCCAAGTACTCAAAAATTCTAGCTCGTTTCCCTCGAGTCATCGGACTCGAGCAGCCTACACCTCTCGAGTCGCGCGGTGTGTATCATCACATTTCCACCACCGGCCCCCCCGTTGCCGAACGCGCTCGACGTCTTTCTCCTGACAAACTCAGAGCCGCCAAGGCCGAGTTTAAGTACCTTTGCGAAGCCGGAATTTGCAGGCCTTCTAGCAGCCCTTGGGCCAGCCCGATCCATATGGTAAGAAAGAAGTCCGGTGAGTGGCGCGTCTGCGGAGATTACCGCCGCCTAAACAGCGTAACTGTACCCGATCGGTACCCTGTTCCTCACCTGCACGACTTCCCAGCCAATCTACACGGCAAAACCATTTTCACGGCGCTAGACCTACACAAGGCGTATCACCAGATACCCGTGGCCCCGGAAGATATCCAAAAAACAGCCGTTATCACACCTTTCGGCCTTTTTGAATATCGCGCAATGACTTTCGGACTTCGAAATGCCGGCCAGACCTTCCAAAGGTACATCAATCGCGCCCTAGGTGATTTAGATTTCGTGTTTACATTTCTCGACGATATCCTCATCGCCTCTTCCTCGGAGGAAGAGCACGAGACTCACCTAGCTGCCGTTTTGCAGCGTCTCCGCGATTTTCATCTGCGCGTGAACCTCGACAAATGCCAATTCGGCGTCTCCGAATTGATCTTCCTTGGGCATCTCGTCAACTCAAAAGGGTTTAAACCCACCCCTGGCAAAGTTCAGGCGATCGTTAACTTTCCCAAGCCGCGCACGATCGACGACCTACGTCGTTTCCTGGGGATGGTAAACTTCTACAGGCGTTGCATTCCGCATGCTGCCGCCACTCAAGCTCCGCTGAACGCATTTATGCACGACGCGCGTAAAAAAGATAAACGGCCCATCGTATGGTCGCCCGAGGCCGAAGCGGCATTCGCGAAATGCAAGGACGACCTTGCAAACGCCGCGCTCATCACGCACCCCAGCGAAGAGGCCACCGTACGTCTTATTGCCGATGCATCCGACGTGGCCATGGGCGCAGTTCTCGAACAACATTGTGGCGCGACCTGGAGACCTCTCGCATTTTTCTCGCGAAAATTCTCCCCGGCCCAGTGCAAATACAGCACATATGATCG
This sequence comes from Sphecodes monilicornis, assembly GCA_913789915.3. Classification (NCBI taxonomy): domain Eukaryota; kingdom Metazoa; phylum Arthropoda; class Insecta; order Hymenoptera; family Halictidae; genus Sphecodes; species Sphecodes monilicornis. The sequence goes on from CAJYYI030000499.1 coordinate 177,021, forward strand.
CGAACTTACCGCGATATATGAGGCCGTGCGCCATTTCCGCCACTTTTTAGAAGGTCGCGAATTTAATATATACACCGACCACAAACCGCTCATCTACGCCTTCGCGCAGAAATCTGAGCGCGCTTCTCCACGCCAGACGAGACAACTGTGCTACATAGCACAATTCACGTCTAGCATTTTCTACCTGCCGGGCAGCGATAACATAGTAGCCGATTCTCTCTCGCGTTCCGAGGCGATACGGCTGCCGACACAGTTCGACCTAGACGAACTATCTCGCGAACAGGAAAACGACCCAGAGCTCAGGGAAATTCTTGCTTCGCCAGACCACTCTCTCGCCCTTAAGAGGCTTACGTGGGGTCCGAACCATTCTCCTGTGTATTGCAGCGTCTCCGAAGAATGTATTCGTCCGTATATACCCACCTCCATGCGCGAGCGAGTGTTTACACTCTTCCATTCTGCCGCTCACCCGAGCGCGAAAGTCACCGATCGACTTATCCGACAGCGATATGTCTGGCCCGACATGCACCGCGACATCGCTCGCCAGTGTAAGTCGTGTGTAGATTGCCAGCAATCGAAAGTCTCCCGTCATGTAAAGATGACACCGTCGCAGTTCGTCGCGCCCGACGGACGTTTCATGCACGTGCACATCGACCTCGTCGGCCCGCTGCCGGCGAGCGAAGGCTTTCAGTATTGCCTTACCATGATCGACAGATTTTCTCGCTGGGCCGAAGCCGTTCCGCTTCGCGAAACTTCTGCGCAGACCGTCTGTCGCGCTTTCTTCGAAAACTGGGTGTCACGTTTTGGCGCGCCAGCTTTCCTAACGAGCGATCAGGGTACCCAATTCGAGTCGCAGCTCTTCACAGCCCTCCTCGCACTCGTTGGCTGCCGGAGACAACGCACTACCGCGTACCACCCCGCGTCTAACGGTATGGTTGAACGTTGGCACCGCGTCTTGAAGGCAGCGATCATGTGCCACGCCAATCAGCAATGGCCGCGCGTTTTACCCGTGGTATTGTTAGGTCTGCGTACGCACGTCCGTCTGGACACTAACGCGTCTCCTGCCGACTACGTATACGGAACATCGCTGCGTTTGCCCGGCGAATTCTTCCTGCTGGACGAATTCAAACCCGACCCGCAGCCGTTCCTGGAAGAGTTTCGACAATACATGCGTGCCGTCAAGCCCGTGCCCGTGGCACACAAGCGTAGCATCAAGACTTTTGTATACAAGGATCTGGAATCGTGCTCGCATGTGTTCATGCTGATCAAATCCGTGCGTAGACCGTTGGAACGGCCTTACACGGGACCGCACCGAGTACTCCAGCGTGTATCCGAGCGCGTATACACGATCGAAGTCAACGGCTCACCGCGTAACGTTTCCGTCGAACTCTTAAAACCCGCGCATATTGTTAGCGAAAGACTCGAAGCTCCCCCACCGAGCGCCGCGCTGCCGAGTCCGAACGATCCGCCGCCGATCCCTAACGATTTGCCGCCGAATCCAAGTGCGCCGTTACGCACCTACTCGCGCCGCAGAGTCACCTTCGCAGACTCCGTACCATAAGTTAAGCTTCCGTAAGCGCCGCGTGTAGTATGTAAGTACTTTTAAGTAGCATGTAAGCACCTTCTGTAAAGCGAACCTTTTTCTGTAAAAAGCGAAAGCATTGTATGCTTCCACTCCTCCTGGGGGGGAGTGTGTAGGGGCCACACGAGTTTCCCCGTGCTGCCGTGGCGCTGTCATCGCCCGACAGCAGCAACATAAGTGAGTCGCCTCTCTAGCTACCGGGATAGTCTAGAGCCGAAGGCGAACCACACTCACTTCCGCTAGAACGAGTATCCGATACGCACGTATCGCGCAACGTCTCGTACCGTCTTCCGACACCACGTGTCGTGTACAAGACCGAATAAAGTAGTATTCACAAGTACGCGGTGTATAATCATTTGGCGGATTTCCGTAGCGGAGTAGGCCGCTGTATTCCTCCGACGATACAACATATAACCCCTACATGAGGCTGAAATCGTTGCCATCTGGTGGCCATCGCGCGAAAAACTGGGTTCAATCGGAACACTGGTGCAGTGTACTAGTGCTGACTAGTGCTCGAAGCTGGAAGCAGTGATACATATATAGCATTAGTAAATTGGATGCGTTTTTTGCGCATGCGTGTTCAAATCCGGAAACATATCTACTATATCAGACCTGGGCGCGGTTGGCTCGCGGAACACATGTTGCTGCTTCTCCTCTTCGCTTGGTCGGCAAGTGAGTCCCCACCACGGCCACTCCGACTCTTCCCTTAGCCTCAGCCTTAGGCTAAGCCTTAGGGCGAGCCAACCGCGCCCAGGTCTGTACTATATAAAAGTACGTTGTAAGTTTGTGGGGAAAATAGTAGGAAAAGAATGAATTATATGTATGCATCATTATTATATATTTATATATTATATGTGAATATATATTACATTTTAATGTAACATACACATGTTATATACATATTATATTTCAGAGTCGAATAAAAAAAGATTCTGTGAAATTATGCGTTGTGACCAAGGTACCTCATTTTAGTCAAAATTTTACTTCAGTGTGGCTAGAAATCGACGCGCATGCGCGAAAAACGCATCTGATATATCATTACAGTTCGGGCTTCGGAGCGTACCAATGATATATAACAGGTGTCTCAGCACAAGTACCACCCATTTATAATCTAGAAAATGGGTTATATTTGTAGGTATAAGCCCTACTCACGAGGGTTAAGGAATCAATTAATTGAGACACGTGGTTGAGGTTGGAGATTACTTAAAGGACATAAAATGACATTTTTCAAGAAAATGTTTCAGACAAAAGTTTTTTGTTTTTTCGCATAGAATCCGAATCCGTAAAAAAATAGGCTGTATTCTATTGGAAAAATGTAACTTCCGATCTGAATCACTTATTTTCAGCCGAAACCGGAAGTTAAAATTTGATATAGCTCACCTGATTTATAATAAAAGAAACGCTATAACTTTCAGAAAAAAACCTATTTTCTAGATTATAAATGGTGGGTACGGGTGCTTTGACACCTGGTATAAATCTATCGATATGAGTGTCGCCCTATTTTATCACGAAAATGATAAGTGCTACGAAGTTGTTTCAGAAAATGTTGAATAGTGTGGGAGAGGGTCTATTTTTTCACAGGGTTACTTATTTATATAATTTTATACAGTATAAATATTATTTTTTTATGTAGCCTATGCAAATGCAGTTCTTTAAAGTGAAATAATTTTTTCCACGTATAACAACTTTTCTGTAAATCCTTGTGACATACTTGAAAATTAAATTTTCTAAATTTGTTGTACGAGATATAAGGAAAGACATAACATATTAATGTTGTTCTTGTTTTTTATGCAACAAATCCACAAAATTGAGGTATTTGCGGAATAAATATATGATTCCACTTGAAAAAGCTGCATCCACAATTGGTAGATACATTATTAGATTTATAAAAAAAGTAAGTCGGTGAGAAATTAGACTTTCCCACACTATTCAAATTTTTTCAGTATAAAATTTTTGTAACAGTCACCATAATCAATATACAATCCATTCCAATTGAGTGGAACAGCCTGTATACTACTTACATATTAATAATTCAATTTATATTTTTCTAGATGACAAATACATTTATGAAATTCTTGACAATAGTTTTTGGTATGATAAAATAGACAATGAAGCCAATGATAATAAGTATGGAAAAGAAGATATTATAGAACACAAGGAAGGGTACTGTACAATCTGTTTTATTAGGAAAGCAACACAAGTTTGCGTTCCATGTGGTCATCTTGCATGCTGCATAATATGCATCATACATCTAGAGTGCAGTAAATGCCCCATTTGTAATGTTACTTTTAACACACATGTAACGCTCCGCAATCCATGAAATTTCGATATAAATATTATATTTTTGTAATATTTTAGTATTCATATTAAAGGGTATAGCCGGATAAGATAATCAAAAATGCCCTTGAACCGAATTGTATCGACGATGTGTCATTCGATAGGGCACCAAGAAAAAACATACTGTGCAAAATTTCAACCTTGTATCTCGTTCGGGAGGGTAGTTATGCGGTAAAATCGAAAAATCAGTTTTTGGCCTATTTTCCCTGGTTAATCATGTTTAGAAATTCTGAGAAAAATCTGACACATGTCAAGTTCCCAAATGCATACTTCGCAATTGGTTTCAAATTTTTAAATTGAAAATCCTGCTTGTAAAAAATCACATTAATTTTAAATTTTGTCTAAAATTATACGCGGCTGGCGAAGGATGTTTCCATTTGTGACTAGTTCTTTTACTGTAAAAGATAAAAATATTGAATAAGAAATAAACACTTTTAACAATACACTACCGAAGAAATTGAAGGAACACTAAATTGTGGCCTACTTTTTATTTCAAATGTGAGAAAACGATGAAAAAGTCGTACGTCAACTTAAAGGACACACTCCTTTTTACAAAGTTATTTCAAAAGAAGTAATTCTTAACATTTTCTAAGCTCCATACGATGGTTTGAATTTGTGCAATTTTCATAGAAAATAGTAATTTTTATTTTTCTGAAAGAATGTAAAAGTAGAAAATCTACGCATTCGTATTTGCAAGATATTGTATATGCTACTGGAAAACGAAATTTAGCATCAATAAAGTAAATGTTTTCATTCATATTTAGTATTTCTCCAATTTTCTGATTTTGTGTATCCAGTTAGTTTAATTTAAATTGTACCTTTATCTTGTAATACTTTGTTCGTATGTTTTTTCCTCACTTGGACTTGTGTTTTTTGAACTGTTCGTAAATTTATTGAATTAGTAGCACATTTAGGGTATATTCCTGGAGAACCTACAAAAAAAAAACAATAACAATTCGACCATTTTTGTACATACAGTTTGTGTCACTTTAATGTACCTTGTGTTAACCTAGATTGGGTTTTATCTGCGATTTCATTTCTCGATGTTTGATCTTCCTCAACGTTCTCAACTACAGTTGCATTCGTTGAATTGGTGGCGCAGTCGAGATAAGAGTATCGAAAGTCTTTAAAAAATGATTGGAGTTACATGTACCAGAGATTATGAAAGTGGTGTAAATAAAAAAATTTGTTGTCGAGAATTTTATTAATAACATTGAAATATAGAGGTGGAGATAATATAAAATAAGAAACAACCTAGTTTTTTAAATATTTTGGCTTGCGCCTATTTCGTATTTAACTTTCTATGTACATTAATAATAATTTCAATACTTTACCTTCATCATTTCCGTACATTACTATCTTGTTGCCCTTATAAAACGATAATAAGAATTCCTTTAAAGTTAACCTAAACACCATTATAAACATATTTTATAAGAATACATTCTTAAAATATAAATGGGCGACTCCACTCCAAGGGATCACACTTTCGAATGCATGTCTTTCGATTTTCATAAAATTTTGTGAGTCTGTAGAATTCCGTGCAAGAAACAAAATCCTGTTACTCATTCCTCATACTGTTTAACCATTTCCATTTATAAGAGTCGAAATTTGGTGAATACTATTTAAAAAAAAAATCATAACTGAGGGACTGTTAGAAATACCAACATTATACGTGTTGAGCTATAAAGTTTCACCGAGAAAGTGTAACGTACAGCTGTGTCCTACTTAATTATTATAAACAATATTTTCGTTTTTCAAAATTCGAAATAATCTTGAGGAGCAGCACTGATTAATAATTGTCAAAGATACAAAATTTCAACTTTACGCATGATCTGGATGTGAGCCAAACCACCACGCTTTTTTATGGGCTGTACTCTAAGGCATAAGCGATGTGGATCTGTAATAACTTTGACAATTATCACAAATATGAACCACATTAAGAAGACCATTTGATTCTGCACTCTCATAACTAGAAAAGGTTAAACAATATCTTGGAACGAGTAACAGGATCTTGTACCATGCACTGAGTTCTACAAAGTTACAAAATTTCATAAAAATCTACAGACACGTTCAAAGGTGTAATTGGAGTGGAAGTTCCCAAAGAGATACTTTGTATGTCATTAAAGCTAAAAGTGATAAATATTATGAAGGCAATTATAATAAATGCAGTTTCAGAAATTCATGTGTTACAAACCTTCCATTAGCAAGATGCTTCTGTAATGTTTCAATCTTATTATTCCTTAGTATAGTTTTTTTATTGCTTTCACGACGTACTGATTGTCCTGTACTTAATCTTTTTACCTTAATTTCTTCGTCCATTATTAGCTGTTCCAGATGTTCTGTAAAGTTAACAACAACTTTATCTTGAATAACAAATCATTTTCTTATTGTGTAATACAAAAGGAGAAGAAGAGGAAATATACAATAGTATACAAATATTTTATATAAACAAAATACAATTACCCAAAAATTTCCATACGTTCTTTTTCCCTTTTCCTAACTTTGATGAAACAATATTATTATAAGATTCTGATGTATTGTTTGTTCTTATTGGACAATCATGTACTGAAACTTTATTCATTTTTGGTAGCCACGTAGTTTGCAAATATTTAATAAAAATTCCTATTGTTGGATATTCAGGAATTATTGAAACTGATTCATTATGAATTTCAGAGAATCCTTTTTCAAAAAGCTCTGCAGGAGCCAAGGCTAAAGTCATTGCCATCGACAATACCTTGGTTGGTGCATCTCCAAGACCTAAATAGCGCCATTTTCGTAATAAAGCCTTCATCACGAAAAATTGAATTAAGATTATATCTTTACCAGAGGTAAATATATTTTTTAGAATATTATACAAACCTGGTTATAATGAATTATAATATTAATGGAAATTGTTGCTCCAATGCGCTCATTGCTGCCATTTCATAATCTGTCATTGTCATTCTTAAATTCTTATTAAGCATAGGAGATAATTCATTGATTTTGCTCCACAGTGCTGTATACATAGCCTTTGTTAATGCCTCACATAGTATGAAAACAGTACCAACTCCCTTTTAAAATAAAGCTTTCATAAGTATAAATTGAAAGAAATATATTGTCTGTATGTGAGAGAAAGAAATGTAAGCAACTGAAACGACTTTATCTCGGAACGAAACTGAGTTGAAGGACGCAAGTTCACATCGTTCGCATTTAAGCTTCTGTATTTGTATAAACAAGAATTTTTACAATTAACGATCATCGCGTCGAGACTGTAATTGTGTAATTGTTCTTGGCAAGCGTTCATCGTGTTTAAGATATCTGCTACAGCGTTCTGACAACGGTCGATAGTCGAAGTGATCAGTGCGTTCTTCGGCCATTAACCACAGACAAGTCTGCTCATATCATTATCGGCCTCATGCCCCTCAATATCGCTCAAAAATAGATCGATGCGAACATGTATATCTCTATATGAGTTAAACGAATGGAAGCGTCGCACAAGTGCATTAAAATAATATATTTATATTTTGTACTCACAGTATCCATATACAGAATGTGGATAATACATAACTGTGCTATAGGTGGTTGAGTAGGTAAAACCTTAAAAAACAAAATATTTATGCATTTCATGTTATACAAAAGTAATTTGGACTAATTAATTTATAATCTCTTGGAAACCACATTCTGATAAGTATGTACATGTTACAGATCAATGCATAGAGGACATATGACCACCAATTTCATGGATTCACGTATTTTCTGTTGCATTACTTTGTGCAGATCGGCATTTTTTACGAAAAAGATACTAAAACGTTTACATTGAATAACAATTGGTTTAACTGATATTTATTTTATGTAGGTCTTGAATGAAAACGCAAAATTAATCACGATTTTACTTAAAATGGTTCAGTATTTTTGCATAAAAGAACAAGCATCATTGATTGGTTCATTAAACTACATAGGATTCCATTTAAGAAATGTATATCACTTTAATACACATTCATCTATAAAAGGAATTGAGTTAGACCAGTTTGTGGCTGTTTAGAGTCAATCCCTTATCCAAATTATTTTTTTATGCAACAACACATAGTATATGTGTATAGTGCATTTATAACAGAAGCATTGGTTTTTCGATATATGCAAAATGTTTGAAGTAGTAGGGACAATTCAACAATGACATGTTTAGAGAAATAGCATTATCAACATTTCATATAAGAGCGAATTGAACAAGGACAACACTAAAGTATTAATATAGTTGTAATTTATAATCTAAAATATATCTAAATTATATTTTATAATGCACTAATAAAATGACATATTAGCAATGAATGTTAATTTCGCTTCTACTGCTTCCAACACTATGTATTTTTATATAAATCATTAAATTAAATCACATATACCAATTTTTATGTTACTTACAGAGAAAGTACCATCAGCATAAATACATTGAGAAGTGTTAAGGGTCTGCAACAGCATTTCAGTGGATAATAAGATTGCTGTTTTACCATCTTCATCTCTTATTATAACTTTAAATATATTTTCCATGAAAGAAGAGGCTCTTAAATATTCGTATAAAGCTGCTAAACATGGTGGAATGGAAGGATAGTTTTTCTGTCTCTCACGAAGAAGTATGGCTTTTACACGGTTATATGACAGCACAGATGCAGCGTTAGGATATCTTTAATAAAAATAAATAAATAATTTAAATCACAATTTATATATAGATATGCAATTTAAATATTAAATTTCACACAGTGCGCACCTCTTTGTAGATAATGGAAACTATACAATACTTACTTTCTACAAACATGGTCAAATATTTCCTTTAATGGAAAAGCCGTTTCTCGACAAAGTTGTAGCATTTCTTGCATCATTTTTTGTTGATCAATTCTATGTAATAGCCTCGAATGATTATGATCGTGCAATAATTGAATGCATCCATCACCGTTATCTTTCATTGCTCCACGACATCCCGTAGTGCGGCGCGTATTACAGCGGAAAATGTTTTTGGTACGATTGTCTTTATTATACGTATAATC